>PVJA010020241.1:0-10996 GCA_004027025.1 Myocastor coypus | reverse complement strand
GCTAAATAAATCTTTCTTTCCTTCACTTTGAGTATTGGATATTAGTCTTAGCAACGAGTAAAAAGTAACTAAGACGTGTCTTCTTCCAAGTCTAACATTTTTTGTTGCATTTTTGTTTCATAATAGTTTTTAGCAAGTTGACTATGATGTATTGATGTAGTTTTCTTCATGTTTATCTGGTCTGGTGCTGATTAAACTTCTTGAATATTTGCACTTTGAGTTTCCACCAAATTTGGGAAAACTGTAGCAAACATTACTTCAAATGCTTTTACTATTCTTCTTCCTCCCCCACACCTCTGCAACTTCAATTATGTGTGTACTAGACCACTAGACAGTGATCCTGACCTGAATTTCTCCTTTCATTGTCTTTGTTTTTCCATTAATTTTAAGCAATTTCTTTGTTTTGTTTTCAAGTTTAATTTTAGTATTAACCTTATGTATTAACCTCAACTAATGAGTTTTTATTTCAAATATAATTTTTGTTCTAGATCTCCCATTTATTTATCTTCCAACTTTTTATCCATTGTATTTGTGTTTTCCGTTCAAAAGCACATATGCCTAGCATATCTGTGGAAATGTCCACTAGTTCTATCAGCATTGTCATTTCTCAGTCTATTTCTCTTCACCTGTTTCTTTTATTACTTTGGAATGACTTTTGACTTATAAATTGCAAAAGTAGCAAAGAGAGTTCTTATAGTCCTTCCCCTCATATTAACACTTACATAACCTTGGTACAATCATCAAAACCATGATGCAATGTGTAATGATGCAACATTATTGGCTAGTCTGTGATATTATTAGCTAGTCTGTGACACTGCTGATGGTTTACCTGTCTTCATACTAATTATTATTTTTCCATTCCAGGATCTAATCTGTGATCTTGTACTACATTTATTTGTCATATCTCCTCAATGTTTTCTAATTTGTAAGAGCAATTCAGTATTCCTTTCAGTGACCTTTTCGCACTTTCGGTAGTTTGCTTATTTTATGAAAAGTCCCTCACTTTTCAAGATACCTGCAAACCACACTAGTATCGTGTTTTTCATGTAACCATTTTGTAATACTACTAAGAACCAATAATAACCACTGCATAACATTGTTGTGCTTGACAGTTATCTAACATTTTACTCCTAATAATTCACTTAATCTCTACAGTAATTGCAGCTGCAAAACAAAGTGTAATTGGGACCAGGACACTGACAGTAACTAGAAGGTAAAAGATAGAAGACTGCCCAGAAACACATTATTGCCCTTATTGAAGACCAGTCCCTTAGCAGTAGGAACCCTCTAATCTGTCTTACATAGGGCTGGGCTCATAGTATGCCCTTCAAAAACACTGAGTACATGATTGGCAGACAACTGAATAAGCAGTATCCATGCTAGCTGAGATTGGAGTGTTTTCCAAAAAAAAAGTTAAGGTTTTATCTACTTGGCCTTTCAAAATGTGCAAGCTGTTTTTGATCTTTTTTTTTTTTTTTTAATGTCAAGTTCTTTCTGTGCTGCTGCTTTTGTGTGACGGATTTTTCTCTATATACCTTCCTCCAGCTCCTCGCTTGACTGGTTCTGTCGCCATTATTTATTCCAAAAATCATTTTCTCAGAGACCAATCCACTGGCCTTTCTCATTTGCCTTCACCACACCCTTGCTTAGCCACCCTCCAATCCATTTTCCTGTCTTACTCTTTCCATAGAACCCTGCCTGACTGGTTCACAATGCATATGCAAGTTAAGTAACTTGGGGCAGTGTACAGAGAGATTTATTGCATGAGAAAATTAACCAGCTGATCGATTCATCTACATTGGACACCAAGGAAAATGTTGTACAGTGCACTTCCAGATCTATTCTAAGAATGTGTTTTTCGATGGTACTGTAGTATTAGAAGCTGAAAAAGGGCTGTTGAGATGGTTCAGTGGTCTTAGGCACCTGCTTAGGAAAGCTTAGGCAACTGCAGAGACTGTGCCAGTCCCACCCCCACGGCAGGTTGAGCAGGCCATAAAAAAAAAAAAAAAAAAAAGCTGAAAGAATGTTTATAAACTCATCCAAAGCATGTGTGAACCTTAAGCTTGCATATCAATGATTCTGGTTGTCATGAAATAGAATCTTTAATCTTGCTAGATAAAGGACTGTGAGTTTTTCCATATGTGTGGCTATCCTAATCTTAGTAAATTTGCTTTCCAATAGCATTCAATGATTATGTATATCAAGCCAACAACTTACAGAAGCTTGAGATAATGTTATTTTTATAAAAATGTTTGTCTTAGCAAAAGCTATAAATGGATCTTACATTATGGCTTATCCATGGATTAAACAGGAACTTGGAAAATCAAACATTTTGTTTTCTCACATATTTGACTTTATTTGAGTCCAAGCCAAAAACCCTGATCTCACTTATAATGCTCACCACTAACCAAGAGCTAGATAATAATTGAAAAAGTCCAAACATGATGTTGCACATACCAGGTGTTTCTTAGAAGATAAATTAGGAACAAATCAGTATGGGCTCATATATAAAAATATATCCTCTCACACATGAATAAATGTACCTGTGTATACACACATATCTTACTCTTAAACTCTTAAAACAATTTCAAATAAGTCCTATTTTAGATGCTATTATACCAAACACTAGGACACTTGACTTGAATCCTTTGGCTCTTTGCCTGTCTTACCTCATTTTTCTCCTTGACTTTTGTGCTGCATTTGGGAAAGCTTCAAAAACTTTCTGCAAACTGTAAAACCACTTGAGTACACACAAAGAGCCTCTGTCTTTTTTTCAAATCCTGAATATTGCTGAAACTCGTCCTAGGTTACCAATAATTTTTCCCTTTGTATATCTAATTTATCTTCAGTTTAAATTTTTCTGTACTCTCAGCTCTCAGCCCTGTTCATCTGTCAAGATTTATATTTTGTTCTGCACTGTCAAGGAAATCTGCCTCCACTGGCTTAAGATGGCTTTCAAAGGAAATTGTCTTTTGTCTTTGGATGATTCTGGTCTATTTCATAATGCACAATCCATACTCAGAATTTTATTTTTCTTTTTTATTTCAAGCACAAAGGCCATCTGGAAGTAAGAAAAGTGTATTCCTTTTTTGACTAAATATGTGTGGGTTTTTTTGTGTTTTGTTTATTTTTTGTAATTTTAACAATAGTGTACCGGTATCTTAAATTATTAAAATATAAACAAAGTCAAATGCTACAAGCCATCACCCATGTTTCAATACTGAAAAAGCAGATTGCCATCTGGTATGGTGCTGTATTCTTGTAATCCGAGCACTCAAAAGGCTGAAGCAGGAGGATTGTCATAAGTTTGAAGAAGCCTAGCTGTGAACTACATAGTCAGACCTTACCTTAAAAAAAAAAAAAAAAAAAAAAAAAAAAAAAAAAAAAAAAAACAAAGAAAGAAAAGAAGATTGAAGTGGTTGTATGGCTCTTGGTTGATTTGGACTCCTTGTCTTATATAACTCTTTGAGTCTCAGACAAATTTCTGGCCATAGTTGCCTGTTGTGTGAAATGCACCTTTATCATCAGTGCATTTATATTCTTTCGTGCAACTAGTTCACTGAGTCATTTAATGTCCTTTCCTGCAATCCCTGGTTCTTAGGAAGCCTTATAGCCTTTACACTGGGGAGGCAAATTCTGCAAACTGTGGTCCAGGTGCTTAGGTCCTGCGAGACAAGCAGAAGGGTGCCCTCATGGCCTTCTTCGGAGATGCATGGGACCTTGGGCCTCATCTGAATAATTGGAAAAAGTGGTTCAATTTTGACACCTTTTTCTGCGCTGGAATTTCTACTCTTAGATTTATACATTCCTTGGGGACATTAGACTGATCAAAAGGTTTCCTAGCTATGATTGATGGCACTTCACCATTTTCACACCCATCACATACCCATGTGTAAATTAATCGGTACAATTCAGGAAGAGTGATGTCTGTGTACGGATGGTCAAACTGAGGTTGCATGACTAGGTGGCAGAGCCCTTTCTCCCATGTGCAAGTCCAGGCCCCTTTTTGGCATGCCTGAAGTTTTTATTCTCAGCTTTTTCTGTGTAGCTAATGACCATTTATATAGCCTGCTTTAATTATGAATTGCATCTTAAGGAAGGAAAGATCACATTCATTCTGCTTCATCCTCCTGCAGACTAGTCTTCATGAATTTTATAGGTCAATTGATCCTCAGCAGTAACAAGCCAGCATTTAAGCTTGGCTTAGCTGATGCATGTCAGATCTTTAATTCAGCTATCAGATTTTTAGCATGCACTGTACTTTTGTTAATAAACATTATTTTGATGATCTCATGCTAATCACCTATTTAAGAGGGAAGAAACACCAAATGAGTTAGGGAGGAATCAGCATCTTCATAGACACTAGAGGAGTTGTGACCTTCCATGTGTGTTTTGATCAGAATGTTCATAGATTAAGGTCACATTATTCTTTAAAAAAAAAAAAAAAAAAAAGCAAAACCAAGAAATAAGCTTAATTTTTCATTATTATTCTTTTAAGAACCTACAGAAGATTCCTGTTATATGCCAAATATTCTAGGCACTGAATATGAAGCTGTCAGCATGAGAGACGGAACTCCCTGCCCTTGAGACTGTTCCATTCTGTGGAGGTGGGCAGACAAATGCCACTCACACAGTGTAGGCAGCTGTGACAAAAGCTGAGAAAAAAAGGGACAGCATTCTGGGAGAAGTGAAGGAAGGCATCAGTGCCTGCATATGGTGTATAAGTCTGATTTTCAGCAATATTTTCATAACACCCATCTAGAACAAATTCCTTTTAACCTGCACTCAGTAAGACACTGATTTATAGGAACAACTAAGGTACGTTCTTCAGGGGAATAATAGGCACAACTATTTTTACCTACAAATCTATGCTTACCTGTTCTGTTATACATTGAAGACTACATAAGTGTTCATGCTTTTTTTTTTTTTTTTGTCTTTTTGAGACAGGGTCTTGCTATGCAGTTGAGGCTGGCCTTGAGCTCACTTTTATAGCCCAGGCTGGTCTCGAACTTGCACCAATCCTCCTGCCTCAGCCTCCCGAGTGCTGGGATTACAGGCATGAGCCACCACGCCCGGCCGTGTTCATGCTTTTTTTAAAAAGATTCTTCCTTTAAAAAAATGAAAGAAGAAAGTCATTTAGGAATTATTCATCTCACAATCTTGTTTTCATTCATTTCTTGTGTTTTTATTTTTTCCGAAAAATGATGGTACCTGTGATACTCACATTATTTTGTAGTTTTAATACTATTTTGTAATTGCTTTGAACTTTGGAAGAAATGCCTGTTCTTGGCTGGCTGTCTAGGAGCCCAGTGTTAGTCCTAGAATTCGACACGACAGGAACCATTTTTTCCGCTGCATAGTCATGGGACTAACTCAGCCAGGCTGCTTTTTGTTCTAGAAGTTGCACAGGTGCCTCCAGATTTCAGGTAATGGTATGCCTTTTCTCTCTAGATGGCAGCACAAAGACAAAAAAGGGACGAGTGATTCAGCTTCTTGCAAGGATTGACTGTTTCCTGTGCAAATTCAGACCCCCCCAAAAGGGCTAAGACTTTTTTTCTGCACTTTCTAGAAAACCCCCATGTGACGAGGGTATATTTTACTGAACCAGTGAGGAATGCTTGTTTCTCTGATCAGCAATGGGCAATAGCATTTATTCTTCAGAGTGTGGATCTGAGGCATTCAGTCCACCTCGCCTCTGCCCCAGCCCAACCCTTTAGAAGTGTGGATCCACAGATTTCCAAATGTGAGGAGGAAAGGACTCATTGTGCAAGTTTGCGTCATTTCTTGAGTTTGAACCATTGGGTTTTCCTGCTTGTGTCACATTAGGAGGTGTAACTATCACTGGGTTTTAGTACTGGGGTCTCCTTCTAGATGTGGTTTCTAGGTTACTTCCATTTTGAACAAAAGAAGCAAAATTTGTGAATAAATTCACATTTATTTGAAACATTAAAAGGGTAAGGGAAAAATTGGCTCTGTAGAGAGCCAGCTTAGGGCAAATAAGAGTAAAAAATAAAAACTAAAATAAAATAAAAGTGCCCCCAAGGACCACAGTGCAAGCTGCCACGAGGAAAGCCACAGTAGTATCCCTTCAGTTGCATCCACTCCTTGTATTTATTGCACCCATTGCAGGAACCCATGCTAAGCTGACATGCTGAGTCCTCCAAATCCTTTTGTGCTCTTACCCCCGAGCCAGCTTGGCTAAGCCCTGTTCTCCTGCCTCATAAGGTGCGAATAGTGGTGTAAGCAGGGGAGTCTGCACTGAGGGCTGGAGAACCTAATTCCAACCCTCTGTTGGCAGAAAATCTGACCCTTTTTTACCCCTCACCATTTTGGCAGCTTCTCATCTGTGACAGTACTTAAATGTGCATTTTATGAGCTCTTGGAGCTATAAACATTGCCTTGTTTTTTAAAGATTTGTCCAGTGTGTGTGTTATTGTTATTTTTTAGAACAAGGGCATAAGATAAGGGGAAATTAGAAGTAGATGCCAAGAGATGATGTGATGGGGAATTCTGGTGCCTCATAATTATGTGTCAGGAGGCATCAGGGGCTCTGTGCAAGCAAGCCCCAGGGTTGGTTTTTTTTTTTTTTTTTTTTTTTTTTTTCTTGTTTCAGAACTTTTGTTTGTTTATTCACTCATTTTTATGGCCGGCTCAGCCCATCCCGAGGGCAGGGCTGGCACAGCATGTGGTGCCTGGGATCGAACCGCGGTCCCTGAAGCCACCCAAGCTTTCCCAAGCAGGCGCTTTAGACCACTGAGCCATCCCACCTGGCCCAAGCCCCAGGGTTTTGAATAGGCTCATCTGCCGGACATTTAGGAGCAATGGCAGGGGGCTGGTCAGTGAGTTTCTGCAGTTACAAGCCAACCTCAGTCTCCAAAAACTTCTTTGTTTTTGAATTTCTGACTCTATCAGGTAAGTTAAACCTACCTCTGGTAAGTAGTCTGTCATTTTTTAAACTCCCTCTTGTATGGAGAAATTTTTAACTTCACAGAGTTTTCCTGGCCTTCCACAGTTCAGAAAACAATCTCAAAAATCCCAACCCTTCAAAGCCACCCTACTTCTGGAGATATTACAGGTTTTCAGGAGGGGAAGCTCAACAGAAATGATCTGTTTGAAACCCATCCATTTTGGTAAGGATCAAGAGCCTAACACATGCTTCACCACCCTGTAGTGGACTTAAAATCCAGCCTCTTCTATCCTCCTCCTCTACAGTTCCTGGCACTGTCATGAGGGCCAGTGCCCCAAGGCCATTGCCAGTATCAGAGAGGTACTGCTGAGTAGGTTCTGTGCTGTTGAACAAATTGTATGGCCTTTCAGGACAGGAGGTGGCTGCTAGTGGCTGTCAGACCCTGGTGGACCTCTACCTGTACCTCTCTTCTTGCACAGAAATTTACCACTGGGAGGCCTCTGGGGAGGGTGTTGGGGTGGTTGGCATGGTGGTCCCAGACTCCAAGGCTCTTCAGTCCATGAGAAGCATCTTGACACAGTTCTGTTTCTTTCACTAGCTCTACTTATCACCATGCTTTTGGTCCTCTGCTTTTGTCTCTTCCTCCCCTCCCTTCTCCTCTCCTCTCTACAAGCTCACCCCGGAGTCATTAGGTAATCGTTATACCTGACTTATAACAACTCTACTCTCCTACCTGTGTCCCACCCTCATATTGATCTCTAAGTTCAGAAAGAGTAATACATCAAATTGAATGCACCTAAAATTTTAAAATTCATTTGCTTTTTTATACAACTTTTGATACATTTCCACAAAAAGAGAAAACAACAGCACTCCCCACAGTTGACCAGCACCACACAGCCCACCCTGGGTAACTATTCTCAGCTCTAATTCAGATCTTTTTCTTAGCTCTCCAGTTTCCAACATCAAGTTTCTGTCCTTTTTCTAGCTAGAAGTTCTATTGTGAGTTTGTACAGCTAAATTCATTGACTTACTTAGGAATCAAATCCTACTGAGTCCTCCTTCAGATATAAAATGCTTGTGCTTGCAGATAAGCCCTATCCTTTCCACACCCACTTCCACCAAACACAAGGCTATTTCCCAGATACACTGTGAGTTCTCTCAAGGGCAGAAACATATGGTTGTGTCTCAAATAGAGACACACAGTGTTGGGTGTGAGCAGAGTGGTACACATGAGTCACTGATGGGCAGATAAAGTGGCATTCTTCCCTTCCAAGTTGCCAAGGATTTGTGCTCAGAGTTGGAGAAGCGGTTGGGAAGTGGGGACTCCTGGTGACAATCAGATCAAGAGATGCACCTTCTGGACCCCAAGAAAGACTAAAGGTTTAAAATTGATTGTCAAATGCGACCTACAACCATGTACTATTTTTAAAAGATGGTTGAAAATATATAATGAGTTACAGCAAAATCCCAGGGACTTTGTACATATAAAAGCATTATTTCTTGCATTGGCAGTTTTGTTTCCAAAGGGACTAAAGGGAAATAAGCTAGGAAAGATTTTCTCAAATACATTTGAGTTCTTATTACATTGATGTGTAAATAAAGAGGAAAAGACTCAGTGTTCTGTGTGATTAGATTATTGAATTTCTAAATGAAATATAAAAATTACAGGTAGCTTATCTGTCAAAATGCAGGGGCTAATTTCAGCTTCCATATTTATGTTTTTGTATAAAGTTTTCGACAACTACAGCTATGCCCCTTTCCTTTGAAATCATATATAACTTGCATAACTTAACATGTATAACTTATATATCATTTGTATGCATGTAAAATATGCTGCTATTCAACTTCAGTAACATTACATAGTAAAATGATGAGGAAAAAATATTTACATTCTCTTTCTTCCCAAGTCCTCACTGTTAGAAATACAGTCTGAGGAAAATCATTAATATGTGAAAAGATTTTAGCTGCAAAAGTATTCACTGTAGGGCTATTTAAATAATAAGTGATTGAGGTGTCATTCAGGTTGGAGGGCCAGAGAAATAATTTTTAAAATCTAATGAGCTTCTGTCTTCCTTCAGTCCCTCCATCCCTTCTTTCTTTCCTTTTCCTTTCTTTCCCTCTATTAGAAATGTCCTATAATAAACAGATGTAAATATTAATATAAAATAACATTAAGAGTTCATATCATTAATTCCTTAAAATTCTTCTCAAAATTTCAATTTTTTTAAAAAAATATGCCTCTTATAGGTAATTTTTTAGAGAAATAATTGTGCCACATCTATTTTACTATTCTATTACTTGTACTTAAATTCCGTTCTTTGTATTTAAATTTTATTCTTTGTACCATTTCTGTAGGACTGCTAGCTATAAAGAAAAAGTACTTCATACTTTGTATTCTTTTTAGCTAAGTACTTTATACTCAGCAGATACTATCAGTAAGGACATCATGGCTTTTCTACCCCAAACCTTGAAGGTCCCTGCCATGTTATTGTTCCTTCATTATCCATTCAAAAACATATGGTTAGGGTGTGTACATGGATGCTGAGATTACTTAATTTTCCTTAGAGCTAAGCTCTTGAAATCATAGGAAACATCACAACCAGGGCTGAGAATTACTGCTTCTACATACAAAATTAAGGACTCGGAAAAACAACTGACTGAGCACTACACAGAAAAGCTCAATTCACATTTGCTGACATTGAGCTTTGGGGGTTTTTAAATAGTAGATAATAACTGTTAGCTTTCTGTCATTATGACAGACTATCTGAGATAGCAATGTAAAAGGAAAAATGTTCACATTGGTTCGTGGTTGTAGTTTGTAGTCTTTGGCTGCTTGGCCTTGGTGCACTGGACCTGTGTGGCCATGGTAGATCATGACTGAGGCACCAGGCAGAGGAGGACTGATCACCTCATGGTGGCCAGGAAGCAAAGAAAGAGAAAAGAAGAGACTGGGCTCCCTATAAGCCCTTTGAGGCCACTCTTTCACTGACTACTTCCTTCCATAAACTCCACTTCCTAAGGGTTTCATCACTTCCCAGTAGCACCACAGGTTGGTACCAGTCCTTTAGCATAGGCTTTGGGAGAGATTTAAGATCTGAAGCATTAGAATAACTGAATTATTTGACCTCAGACAGAGCAAGAATTTAGGGACTCAATTCCTAAATACCAGTAATGAGTTTTTGAAAAACTTTATAGAGTTAGGTTAAGATGAATTGTTACTATATTTCTAATGCTTTTAAGATTACGTAGAGCTTTTCTAGAAGTTTGTACAATTATGCAATCTTGTCTTAAAGTTGCATTTCTCCCTCCTTTTATCTGATGTGAACTTAATAAAGGAAACTATAAAACTTTAATTTGTGGAGGCATTTTAAGAGATTGAAGCATACTTTTTTGCATCATGATTGCCAAAAGAACCTAAATACTGAAACCCCACCGCGGGGAGCTGAACCTGCGCACTCGACGCGAGTAAGCCCCTGCGCCCCTCTGCCCCGCCTCTGCGTTCCCGCGACTAACTTCCTGTTCCAGCCCAGCCCAAACCCCACCGCTGGCTGGGTCAGGATCCTTGGCCTGCCTTCCCTTTCCCCGCCCCACCCCCCCCTTTTTCTTTTTTTTAACCCCTCCAGCCCAAGCTCCAGCACTGAACCCATCAAATAGCCCGTTTGGCAACCGTTCCGGTCCACGAGCCTACCAGGACTACTTAATCCCAAAGCTCCACCTCCACCTACAGACCACATCCACCAGGATTCACAAAAGCTAGCAGCCAGAGCCCCAACACAAGAGTCAGGAACCTCTGTAGAAGAACGACCTTGGAGTCTCCAGACCAAACGCCCATAAGACAAAGCATAACATCACCAAAGTGCAGAGGTCGCTTCCATACAAAATGATAACATCAAGGAGTAGGAGGCAATCTCAGAACCCGTGCCCACCCAAACCAAATACAGAAGACACTATCATGGAAGAAAATGAGAATTATACAGATGAAACCTCTGAATGGGTAGCATCTGAGGCAGACACACAAGTGCAGAAACTTATAGAGCAACTGAGATCAGAGATAACATCTGAAGTAAAAAAAGAAATACATGAAGTGGA
>PVJA010020240.1:0-37179 GCA_004027025.1 Myocastor coypus | reverse complement strand
AAAAAAAAAAAAAAAAAAAAAAAAAAAAAAAAAAAAAAAAAAAAAAAAAAAAAAAAAAAAAAAGAGCAAAGTTAGAAAGAAGACAAAGTGGGGTGTGGCTTTAAAGCTTATTATGGGAAATTACATCACTCTTCAAACTTCTTCACCCAGTCTTCTTCTTAACTCCCTCCCTCTGTAAATACACACAGACCCAACAGGTAGGAAAGCAGGTTCAGCTCATTTCTCATTTTTCAACCAGTGAATTGTTTAAACTAGTAAATACTCTACCTCAGGGGCCAGAACATATTGCCTTATATCACTGAGGGGTCTGTGTGTGTGTGTGTGTGTGTGTGTGTGTGTGTTATGCATTATTCTGGGAAGGAAGGACCCAGTAAAATTCCTGAGGGGTTCGGTAGGAAAAAAGAGTTGCTCTCTCCCTTTCAAGGCTAGGTCTGGAAGAGGGGGTGGGGACTATATCAACCCATCATCACGCCGCCGCTTGCCAGTCTCACATACGGATGCTTCTCCACGTTCTCTGGAAAATTTTCCCCAGATTAGGAAAAGGACAGTAAGGCGGGTCTGCCACGAAAGGCAGTTTTTACTGCAGCACAAAGAAAAGCGGAGCGCGCTTTCACATCATCGCAACTCCACTCTCTTGGCCAGCTCTATACTTCAGCACCACGGAGAGCAGCACCTCCTTGGCTACCACCCATGGAGAGCCAGATACCAGCGACCCAGCACCGGATTCCGGTCATCTAGAGGAACAAGCCTGCGTATTCTACCCTCAATGTAAGTACCTAGGATGAGTCTTTCACACCGATCTTCTTATTTTTCCAGTAAAGATTGTTTTCTCACTGACATAAAATATGCAACTTTTATTTACGTATCTGCCTTTTCTCTCTAATGCATTGCTGGATATGAAATTTTTCTTATATGTCGAGTTGGTAGGGGAATTAATTTTCTTTTCTTTTTACTGACAGTCTAAGTTTACAACGCCGTTTAGAAAGACACAACTCATCCTAGTAGACTAGTTGTCCCTTTGTGCTAGAGTACTACAGTTTTATTCCTAGAAGAGTATGTGTTTTCTCTCTCTTTTTTTTTTTTTTGTAACTGAGAGCTTTCCTGATGTGATGTTTTTATTGTTGTATTTATGCTTATATAAATAAAGAGTTGGTAAAAGAAAGACTATATTCTAATAAATAATCACTATTAATGAACTACAGGTGGTGAGGAAAAAGCTATTTTTTCTTTTATTTTATTCTAATTGAAAATATTGTCTGAAAAAATAAGATCTCAACCACATAATCCCTCCTATAGACATCCATTTCAAAGTAATCAGCGTGCTTTTAAATAAAAGAAATGTGATCCTGGTACAATTTTAACATGAGCTTTGAAACTCTGGGCCAGAGTCTCCTCTTTAAGTCTGAAGTTGTAAATTCATCCGTGTATGACTGAGTTACACAACCAAGATGATATTTCTATTCATTGTCATTAAAAGACTTAATGAACTAGGATAGTAAAAAAGGCAATAATGATCCACCCTGTCTGGTGCCACTCAGTGAATTTTTGCCTCAGAATGCCACCTACTGGTGGGCTCTATTTCTGAAACACTAGCCACACTTAACCAGATTTATGAATGAATTCACATAAAATCTAGAATATTCATTATGAGTATGATGCAAACACACTCTCTAAGATAATTTTAATAATGACATTAATTCAAGCATCTAACAACTCACCAAGGTCCTATGTCATAACTCTAAATTCATAAACACTTATTTTCAAAATTATGTGCTTCTATGCTTAGGAATACAGAGACTAACTCCTTTAGGCAGTAATTAACCCAGAAAAAAAAAAATCAGAACTGTATGCAGCCTCACTGAAGCTAATTGCAGAATGCATGTGGTAGCAATCAACATTTACCCCTAGACAAATATTCAGCATGTTACCTCTCTCAGCATTTTCATTTCACAATCTAAAGACTCCTATTTTTTACTTGGTGGCAAATGTTCACTTCAGCGTTTTATCACAGAGATTCATGAAACTATCAGAATATTTCAAGTGCCTATTTTATTTTGTGACAAATCATTTTTAATGTAGCTATCTAAAATTCTTTTAGTTTCACCTAGAGATGTGCACAATGAAACACAGACATACAGTTTTATAACTTTCTGTCTCCAAGTAGGCAAAAAATCTAAAAACAGGAAAAAATAGACACACATATATAGCACTAGTTAAATTTCAGCAACTACTATATAATGTAGTTTGAAAAGACTGACAATAGCCTCTTCTCTGAATATTATTGTTTGAAAAACTGTATTACTTATAGAACCACTTATTAACACTCATGAGCATTAGATAATACATTGTGTTTTCAGTACTGTGTAAAATGGAAAAACAATCCCACATGAGAAAAATTATTTGGAAAGTCTGTCTTAATACACTGTAATGAGTAGCAGAGTGACATTTGCTTGCTTCCTGTAGGTAGGATGGTAAGATGTAAGAACTCATGCATATAATGAAGTAATGAGGTGGATATCTTTTTTACTCAAAATACATATGTTTTATAAGCATATCATTGTTACTAGCTTAGATAGGAAGTTAAATATTTAGGTCCCCAATTAATATAGTTATGAGAAACTAAGAATTAATGATATTCAGTAACACTAGAGTATTTATCAGGCACTAAATAATCCGTGAACTAACTCACTGAAATTTCAACAGGATAAGGAAGATGACACATAAAAAGTGGGTGCCTTTAGAAGTATGAGATTTTTTTCAGTCATATAGAGATGGAGACATGTCTTCATTTTCTGCCCCAGTCACTCAGTGCATGTAACATACCCTCTGATTAATTTAACTTCATCAACTAGCAATCTACAGGCCATCCTTTAGAGTACAACTACTTGGATACCTATATTGCTTTGGAATTCATACTTTAGTTGAAAAATTTATATGTCAGAAGCAAGAAATAGGGGCCAACAGTTTGGCTCAGGGGCACAAATGCCTGCGTGGCAAATGCAAGTATTTGAGTTCAATCCCTAGTAGAAAGAAGGAAAGGAAAGGAAAGGAAAGACAGAAAGAGAAAGAGAAAAGAAACAAGAAATAGTACTTACAATATTATATGACTCCAGAATTTGTAAAAAAAAAAGTTCTCATAAGCATTAAAACATCCTGTTTTGTTTTGTTTTTTGGTCTTCTTAAATGATGAACCCAAATCAAGTATTTAAGACTGACCAAGTTGTTTTGTTTGACCATGTACCACATGCCAATCATCAGGGTTACTGAGAACCAGGTACATATTCCACAATTCCCTTGCTCTCAAGGATCCTACAGTCTAATGAAAAATTTCCAATTAAAAATTGCTAGACACAATGCAGAAACAAAATTGGTAGCAGTGACAAACTGATCAAAAGCAAAGACTTTGAAATCAAGCGGACTAAATTTCTAGTAGTGGATTGTATAGCTTGATATAGATGGTTAAGTTATTTAAACCACATTCATTCGCTAAGCAAAAGTACAATAGTACCTAAGTAATGTGGTTCTCAACCTTTCTAATGCCGTGACCCTACAATACAGTTCCTCATGTTGCGGTGACCCCAAACCAAAAAATAATTTTGGTGGCTATTTCAAAACTGTAATTTTGCTACAGTTATGATTCAGAATGTAATAAATAACATTTTCTGATGGCTTTAGGTGACCCCCACCACGGTCATGACCCACAGGTTGAGAACCGCTGATCTAGAAGCTTGTGAAAACCTGATAGTGCATTTAAAGTACTCAGCATGGAACTTGGACTATGGTTAATATGCAATAAATGTTAATCATTATGATTGAGTAGTCATTAGGAAAATAGCTAAATATATCATAATTTATTTAAAATAATAATTCACATAGAACACTCAGAATAATGTCTGGCACATGGAAAATATGTATCACCTAACTGTCACTATCATATAGTCATTTTAAAATTAGCTGAGAATATCAATTTAGTATAAAATCTGAGTAAATTTAAATAAATGTGTGCTGAAGTATATTTATAGGAGTCATACTTTCCATGGATTACTCACATCTGGCTTTCTCGATACTGGCTTGTGCATTGTAAGAGCAGCTTGATAAAAACAGCAACTGAAGGAAAAAAAGTGAGCTTAATAATCAGCCTTCCTCTCAAATATGGTCATTTCCACTGGAATCCATCTTTTGAATTACACCAAACGTCATTGCATGCATTTCTGAAAAATGAATGGCACACTATCTTAATTGAGGTATCTAATGAATTTGATAATTCATTATCTCAATAATTTATGCAAATATAAAGGCATTTGCCTTTAGTTTTCAAGAAAAATACTAAAGTACAAGTAATAAAATGACTGTTGAATCCTAGGAAGAGTCATTTTACTTATAATTGACCCTAAAATTGAGAAAGATCACAAGAGCCCAGCAGGGTGACATAGTGTTATCTTTGGCCACGAGTTATTAATGACCAAATGACTCTATGGTGTTAATTCTTATAGATTCTTTCCAACCCATGGTTAAAACATGAATATCTGTAACATTAAGATTAAGTATCGAAGATATAGTAGATGAATAAATTTGTAAATGTATAAATGCTCAAGAACAGCATTAGAAAGATATCAGGGTAGAAGATCCAGAGTACCAAGAAGCCCACTATGAGGTTAAATGCTCCTAATCAAAGTCTAATTCAGCTTACATGGTGCAGAGTCTGTTGCAATACCCCTATGCAGGAAGCACTCTCAGCGAGGAGCATGTCCCATTACATGTTGATATGCATATTCCAAAGCAGACCCGAGTAATTTTTTGAACATCTAAATGTACCTATCAAAAAACTGAGATTTAAAGGGATGGGAAAGAGAAACTTGTTTATTTCTTGCTACATTTTGTTTACTGCCTTCAAGGTCATTCAGAAAAAACTGCATGACAACTGGTGAAAACATTTTACTTCTGACAAGTAGTAGTCACACACTCACACACACACATGTACATTCTCTCTCTCACACACACACACTTAATAATTAGTATAGAAACATCAATATTCATATGATGCTCTATCCTTGTACAGAGATTAACTGCCCTAACATTTAGTATTTTCACTTCGTCTACCTCAGTTGCTTCATCTAGAAAATACTAACACCTGCTTTGAATGTTTTCTTTTGCTCTGTTTTATTAATGAAATCAATTAACAAAAGACATCTGAACATACTTTCAGTTTCAAGGCCGTGGCATCTGTGATATCTGTGATACCCATATGGACTCTGAATTTAGATTGAGCACTTACATGTTCCTTGTGAAATGCTTCTCTGGTCTGACTTGCTCCAGTAGTTATTATATTTCTTTTGAATTTATCTCCCCAAGGCTTTTTGCTGTTTAATAGTTGGATACCCTTGACCTTGTACTCTAAGCTACTCTCCCTCTTAGACAGATCTCTAATAGAACACTGGATCGGAATTGGACTGTAGTGTCTGCTCTTTGAGGACAGCGGCTGTTTCCTATCTGACATATGGCTCCCACACTCTTAAACAGAAACTGCTTTTTCCTGGGTTGAGCTGTGATGGAGATGTCCAGAAAAGTACTCTCTAGATGCAGAAACTTTTGTAGATAAACTGAGTAATTCCATGAGGCAAATTATTAGTCTTCTGTGCACTTAACTTTGGTGTGTGTGTGTGTGTGTGTGCGCGCATGCCCAGATGACAGGCCTTAAAACAAAGTTCATTACATCTCCATAAACATAGTCCTTTGGAGACATTAATGAGGTAATGTGTGGCTTTCAATGCAGCCCAACTTCTACTTCTGAAATATCTATAACAATAAGGGCCTGCATGCTGCCTGTGAACCCCTCTCTCCTGTAACCATTTCTGTGGGAATCTCAGTCTAGAGTCTGCTGCCTTGGGCATGAATGATGGACTATCCCTCAGGAATGGCAGTACTATTGAGAAAATGGGCTCGGAAGGAGCACGTGGACTTGAATCCTGGTGATCTCTTCCCCAGCAAACGTTTTATCTAAGTGCACTTTAGAAAAGTGGACATCAGTTCACATTCTTCCACCAATGGGATGCAGAGCTTTCTATTAGGTTTATCACTTGCAGCAGCTTTTGGAGGAAGTTGCTCATAATCATTCTTCCTATGTTTTGCAGATGAAGAAGCTGCTCCACCCTACAGTTTGGTAGCTTTGCCCAAGAGAAGTATGACAGCAGTCTACAGGATTAGAGTATCACATTCTGGCCTCCAACCTTTGCTTTATATCAGGGGTTAGGCCCACAAAGATCTAAAACAAAGACATTGGAACAGATTAAAAGGTTAAAGGAGCAAAAAACTTAAAAGAGCCCAAAATTCAAAAATTCATAAGACTGACAATGTCTTTACTTTTAAAATCTCAAAACACTAGGCATTATTTAAAAGCTTTGCTCTGTATTGTTTTTATTTCTTAGTTAAGTAGCTCAAATGAAATGATGAATATTCTTTATGCGTGGAAATATCTGTAATAAGACCTAATTCTCTGGAAGTATGAAAAATAGTTAAAAACGAATCCCTAAGTACTGCCTCTTTAGAACAGACATTCTCTTGTTAAACGTCATGCCATTGTAATAAATACTATTTGAATAATATGAGTGGGAGTACACTAGAAAGGAGAATAGAAAATTCAGGTAGGATCAACTGGAGAGTATGACAAACTTGAGAAATCCAAGCTGGTGGAGGCCTCGGGTCCAGGCTTCACAGTCCTGAGACCTGGAACTGTGTACCTACTCAAGATCTCATGGATAGCAAGAGATGGAATAGCCTGTCCTAAATTCAAATTATATGAGGGGTGTTGCTCATCCTAACTTTTCCAAAGTCACAAGAGTGCCACATGTCAGAGTCAGAATTTCTGCTCTAAACTTTCTGACTTGAAAGCTTATCTTTTGGCCTACCTTCCCTCAACATCTTCATCTGAGATAAGGATGCATATAATATCTTCCTCACTTTGATATAAGAATTCACATTAATATATGTGACATTGTTAGGACAGCACTTGGGACATAGAAGGAGCTTAATAAATGTTAACTGTTATTATTAGTAACATTAGTGTTGACCTCTATGCTACGCCACAGTGGGAAAGAACAGAGTTTTAAGTGAACCCAGCATATAAATTGACCTATTTCTTCTGCCCATATAAAAATCCAAGCTCAATTATAAGAATTCCTTCAGGAGGTCTGATTCTATGGTCAGCAGAAAGTATCAGTGACTCCAGTCCTGCTTCTTGCCTTTTAGTAAGTGTTTAAGTTACGTGGGATCCAGCGTACACCATTCCCATAGAACAGAGCACATGAAGTAGTCAGACCCAGGGGCCACACTTGCACTTTACTGCAGTTTTACCACAGTGCAAGAAATCATTAGGAGTGAAGTGTCTGAGCCCAAGGCAGCAGTAATTGTGATGGGCAATGCTGTGTGTGGCAAGGTCTTTGGGAAACATGCATAACAAGGGACAAAATAAAACCAACATTAACATCTGTTACTTCATTCAAACTTCCTCACAGATATTACCACACACACACACACACACACACACACACACACACACACACACACACAGAGTTACCCATATTGTGAAGGTAAAAAAACAAACAGGAGTGGAGCAGCTTGCTCAACTTTACACAAAACAGCTCAGGCATGCTTCAGCCACACCCTCCCCACACACTCTGCCCCCCATCTCCTGTCACATCCACCTCAACCCCACTTTTTAGCTCTGGAACCCATCACTCCTCCGCTTCAGGGCTATATGGTATGGATAACTCACTATTCGTCCACTGCAGAAAGTAGCTCAGGCAATCCAATTTTTTATCAATCTCAGTCATGAATGCAGTGATTTCTGATAAGTCCTCATCATTTCTCATCAAGTTCCAATTACTTTTTGGAAATAATTTAAATTATTTGACACAGACTGACTGTAACATTAGTTTTTATTTTATTTTATTTTACTTTATTTTATTTAGTATTATGGCTGGCTCAGCCTGCCCTGTGGGTGGGGTTGGCACAGCATCTGGTGCTGGGAATCAAACAAGGTCCCTGAGGTTGCCTAAGCTTTCTTAAGCAGGTGCTTTAGACCTCTGAACCATCTTGCCAGCCTTAAGATTAGTTTTTAACAGCAATTTTGGTTTGTTTTGATGCAAGGGATCCCATAGGCCTCTGGCAAAGTCAGCATTGTTGCCTTGTGGTTCACAGGTTGGGGAGCAACACTTTCAAAAACATGCAGCGCCGGCACACGACTCTGAGGGAGAAGGGCCGCCGCCAGGCCATCCGGGGACCGGCTTACATGTTCAACGAGAAGGGCACTAGTCTAACGCCGGAGGAGGAACGCTTTCTGGACTCAGCTGAGTATGGCAACATCCCGGTGGTCAGGAAAATGCTGGAAGAATCCAAAACCCTCAACTTCAACTGCGTGGACTACATGGGGCAGAATGCGCTGCAGCTGGCTGTGGGTAATGAACACCTGGAGGTCACCGAGCTGCTGCTCAAGAAAGAGAACCTGGCGCGGGTAGGGGATGCGCTGCTGCTGGCCATCAGCAAGGGCTATGTGCGCATTGTGGAAGCCATCCTCAACCACCCGGCCTTTGCACAGGGCCAGCGCCTGACCCTCAGCCCGCTGGAGCAGGAGCTGCGGGATGACGACTTTTACGCCTACGACGAGGATGGCACACGCTTCTCCCATGACATCACGCCCATCATCCTGGCAGCCCACTGTCAGGAGTATGAGATCGTGCACATCCTGCTGCTCAAGGGTGCCCGGATAGAGCGGCCCCATGACTACTTCTGCAAATGCACCGAGTGCACGGAGAAGCAGAGGCAAGACTCCTTCAGCCACTCGCGCTCCCGCATGAATGCCTACAAAGGACTGGCAAGCGCTGCCTACCTGTCCCTGTCCAGCGAAGACCCTGTCCTCACAGCCCTGGAGCTAAGCAACGAGTTAGCCAGGCTAGCCAACATTGAGACTGAATTCAAGGTAACTTTCCTACTCACCATTCTGCGGGCAGATGGCCCAAGGGACTCCACCATGTATGTTGAGTAGCAAAATGGGTTGTTTTTCAATTTAACAAAGGGTGAGAAGTTCTAGGCCTGGCTATTCTCTGTCACAGCCAAGAAGGCTGACACATCTCATCTTTGTCAGATATAGGCCCAAGGGAAAAGCAGCCCAGTAGGTAGAGTATTTTAACCTGCACAAGTGTGGTAAAGAGTTGATGATGTTCCTATACATCCATATGGTAAAAAAAAAAAAAAAAAAGCAACATGAAGGTGAGATGATGTTGTAGACCTTAGCTCTGCCCTAGAGAGAACAGAAATGTCCAAAATACCTAACTACACAAGATTATTGCCTAGTCTGGTGTTTAGACTCCTTCTGGGATTTAGGCTGATCATTTAATTTTCATGGTTTAAATCTCTATCCCACTCTGTGCTGGGCTGATTTCAGAGTTAGTCTGTGTCCAGTGTCCAGTGATTAAAAAAAAAATGAGGGGCACCCTTTCTTAAACCCAGCAAGCTATTGGCTATTGTCCTATCAATGGCCTATGGAAAAGACACACAGAAAGGAAAATTAGACTGTACAGTTGAGTTTGTCACTCTAGTAAAAGGCCCAGAGTCAAGGTCCTAAAACTCAGCCCCTAGAACTTCCACATATCAGGCCATCCTAGAGGTTGGAGGTCCATCTCCAAACTCTATTATTCAGGAACAGGCCTGTGTGTTACTGTCAGCTGACACTCCTCAAAGCAACAAGTGGGACCTCATGTTGAGAAATTCTTTTGTTGTGATGTTTACAAACAACAGCAAACATTTAATGAGAATGTATGTATGTCAATCATTGATCGCTTTACTCATGCGGTTTTATTTATCCTCCTCAACAACTATATAGCATGCTGCTATTATTCCCATTGTTTGAAGTAAGATGTTACATTCAGGAAAAAAAAAAAGTTCATTATGCAAACAAGATTTGGGCGCAATCACCGTCACCATGTGAGGTACAACTAGGTGACCAAGAATAGGTTCCATCGGCAAAGGAGTCCCACTGGACCATACTGCTGGGGAGGTCTAGATGAGAGTGATGGAGTGGGGTTAGGCGTTTCTAAGGAGAATAATTTGGATCCCTTGGAAAAGCAAGGTATTTTGGCACATTTGGGTGAGTAAAGTAAAAAAAACCCAGGAGCTCAGCCACTAATGCTACCACTCAGGAGGTTAAGGCAAGATTGCCACATGTTAGAGCAGCAGTTCTCACCCTGTGGGTCTCGACTCCAGCAGGGGTCGAATGACCAAAACACAGGGATTGCCTAAAGTCATTGGAAAATGTTATTTATTTGGAATTACAGCTTTGAAGTAGCCACCAAAATTATTTTTTGGTTTGGGGTCACTGCAACATAAGGAACTATATTGTGGGGTCATGGCATTAGAAAGGCTGAGAGCCACTGTGTTGGAGGCAGCCTGAGTTACACAGTGAGAACCTATCTCAAAAAGCAAAATAAAATAAAACAAATATATATAATTTTATAAATTAATAAATGTATGTAATGTGTAAATATATTAATATTTTATCAATAGATGAAGATTAATATATAAGATATTATATATTAATAACATATATTAACATGTTATTTACAGACATAATAATATTATTAATATTTGTTAAGTATATATCTATGGCCCAGAAAAGACCAAGAGGAGGGGAAACTTAGGACAAGTTTCATAGAACTAGAATGCAGCTCTCCTGTACAGGCACACAGAGGAGTACTAAAGAGAGGAGCTGGGCCCCATCCTCAGAAGACCCTGCACTTACAATATTGTCCTGTAACCTGAGAAACATTGGAAGTTTGTGATTAAAACCTAAAGTGATGAAAAGGTAAAATGTGGCAAAGGTATTTGGTAAGTAAGATGAACTAAAAGACTTGAACAGAGACTGAAAAGTAGGATGAAAGGGAGGGACAATTTAGTTACAGATACATGAGGCCATGGCAGCCTCTCTAGGAGAGATTTTTCCTACAAGTCCAGGAAAGACAGGCCAGGCCAGGACAACTGACATTTGCAAGCATCAAAAATGGTGAACAAAGAATCCTGCAATTAAGTTCATTGTATTCCATCTCTTCCTCCAAAGCCGACCTATCCACTGACTTGAAGCCACTTTCATAACACCTGCACTGTTCGTGACCTCATCCAGACAACTTAATGGCTGTAGATGCAGAAATGACTCAAAGACACTCCTAGAGATAGCATTTGCCTCCTTGTTTCTTGTTCTTGTACAGTAACCCTCATCTACTCCTATAGAGGCCACAGATGTCCCAGGAAAGGTTGGTGGAACTTATTTATTCCCCCACCTCCAAACCAGCTTTGAACAGACACTGTGAAAGGAACTGTATAACCAAGTAATTTAAATATTTCTGCCCATGAAAAAAAAAAAAAGGACAAAGAATGTTTTAGGATTGGATTATCTGGACAATTACACACTTCCCTTTCTATCTCACATCTGGGAGCCCACCAAACTAAATGAAATGATACTAGACTAACATTTGGAAATACATCTGAGCCATTTGTTTCCTCTAGTAAAACCCAAAGTCTGGCATATTTTAGTATACATAATATCTAAAATTGGAAGTTTGTTGAAAGCATCTACTATGATATTTTGACTTAGAACATAAATTACAAAAATTGTGGACAATTAAGAACACTGCTAACATGATGACAAATCCTTTGTGCAGTGCAGCGATTTACTCAGAATAAAAGCAGAATAGATACATTTGCAGGCTATTAACATCCCCCTAGTTACCTTTGTTTGAAATGAGGTCTTTCAGATCGTCGACAAACGGTGCATTATAAATTAACATAACTGTTCCTTTAGCACTTTATTACTTATTCAACTATCTTGTGTGTGTATTCCTGACATTATAAATCTTGTCAGAGAACAGCTTAATAGGAGAGAAGTCACATGATAACAAAAGCATAAGGAGCAAGTGGATGTGTTTTAAAATACACTCCAAAGGAGCTGGTTGTGCTTTCAAAGAACCACATGTTGCTGTTTGTGGCCTCATGGTATGGAGACAACTCAATGCTATCAATTATAGAAAAACTCCCCAGGGTCTCACTGAAAATGTCATATGTCATTATTCATCCCCTTTAAAATACCCCTTCAGGGCCCGGCGGGATGGCTCAGTGGCCTAAAGCGCCTGCTTGGGAAAGCTTGGGTGGCTTCAGGGACCGCGGTTCGATCCCCGGCACCACATGCTGTGCCAGACCTGCCCTTGGGGTGGGCTGAGCCGGCCATAAAAATGAGTGAATAAACAAAGGTTCTGAAACAAGAAAAAAATAAATAAATAAATAAAATTAAATTTAAAAAAAAAAAAAATAAAATAAAATACCCCTTCACTTCCTTGACTAGGAAATATACATGATACATCTGAATTCAGTTGCCAGGCTCCTTCTTGGAGCTGTTTTAACTTATTACCA
The DNA here is from genome assembly GCA_004027025.1 of Myocastor coypus. NCBI lineage: Eukaryota > Metazoa > Chordata > Mammalia > Rodentia > Myocastoridae > Myocastor > Myocastor coypus. The sequence goes on along the minus strand of PVJA010020240.1, from coordinate 24,726 downwards.
CAATAGAGTCCATCATTAACAAGAATAGCCAATGTCAAGGTCTCTAGTAAACCATGGCTGCAGTCAGATGCCATTCTTTTTGGTGAGGACATCACATAGGTTTTCAAAAGTTTTCTTATGTTTCTTAATCTTCTAGGGGCTAGAAAGTTCTTAGAATTCATTATGGTCACTGAGAATTTCCCACCACTTTGAATAGTACCCAATAATGTAGTAAGCATTCCAGAACTACCTGGTAAGCTAATGAAGAAATCCTAAAAGGATAATCCTCAGCTGAGAAAGCAAGTGATCATATTAATCTATGATTTAGACTTCTAATACGTAGGTATTTAATGGAGGCATTGGATAGACTATGACATGGAAGGTTCTAAAGGAGACTATGGCTGGTTGTGGCAATAGAGACCACACACTAAATAACAGAACCAATTACATATTCCAGTATATGGTGTATGTGAGACAAGGTATATCTTCTTGATCTTACTTTAAATAAGGTTTGGGAATACTGCCATCAGTTGACATTTTGGTTAATGGGCTTACCTGTGCAGTAGGACAATGAGAAAAGGAAAACTAATGTAGGCTGGAATATTCAGAAGTGCTTCATCCTGGTGGAATAGGCTTTCTGTGTAGAAGGACCTGGAGGAGCAAAACATAATGATCACTTATCTGTTTCAGTTAGAGTCCATTTCATTCCCCTAAGAACATAATGAGGCCTCTGTATTGCTCACAAATTATTTAGCCTGGCTTTCTTCTCATTCTTCTGTTAAAATTGCCTTTATTTAGCTGATATCATCCTGATCAAATTCTTGGATAGTGTCTATATATGTTATTATCTGTGTTTCAAAGTAATGGAAAGTTAATCTTTCCTTCAACTTGGGGTAGCAGAGAAAGCAAGGAATGGTGGAACAGAGTGGGACACATGTGAAAAGAAAGGGTGACAAGGAAATACTACAGTGTCAGCTTTAGGGCTTTGGGAAGAAAGACAGCAGGATGGGTTCAGGAGTCTCTCTCATTCTCTCACATTTGCTTCAGTTTAAAAGTATCTAGTGAAGGGGCTGGGAAGATAGCTTTGTGGCACAAGCGCCTGCCTAACAAATGCAAGGTCCTGAGTTTGAACCCCAGTCCCGCAAAAGAAAAGAGTACCTAGTGAGGGCTAGCCAAATAGCTCAACAGATTAAAGTGACTATAAGCAGGTACACGGGCCCAGGGTTCAATCCCCAGGCCTGCCTCACCAGCCCCGGCCCCAGAGTGGGCTGAGACAGCAACTGAGACTGGGCACGGTGTGCATACCCATAATCCCAGCTCTTGGGAGGCTGTACATAGGCAGATCACTATGAATTTGATCTAGTAGTGAAACCCTGAACACCCTGTAGACCCTTCCTTAAAATAGAAAGAAAGAAAGAGAGAGAGAGAGAGAAAGAGAGAGAGAGAGAGAGAGAGAGAGAAGAAAAGAAAAGAAAAGAAAAGAAAAGAAAAGAAAAGAAAAGAAAAGAAAAGAAAAGAAAAGAAAAGCAGCTAGTGTCCCCAAATACAGGGAAATGGGGAAGCCTAAGACTGTATCTCAGTTTTTTAACATTTGATTCTTCTCAAGACTAGCAAAGCTGCTACTGAGGAAGCTCTTGCTGTTGACACAACATCAGCATGAATTCTAGGTGTTGTGCTTTAGTCACAGCAATTGATTCTTATGAACCTCAGAGGGGAAGAGTAGTGGGCAAGGAAGCTAAAGCAGCAATTCATCCTGTTCAGAGTGCTAATGCCCTCTCTGCTTAATCTGTTGATGTTAACCACATATATTATGAAAACTAGATAATGAATAATGTATTGATATTTATGCTGTCATTTTAATATGCATAAAAACCTAAAATACCACAAATTAAAAATGCAAATAATGATAAGTGAAATCAATTTGCCACCTACGATGATCCTAGCAAGATCCCATTGTGGAAAGTTAAGGAAAGAGGGAAGAAGGAAAAAGAAGGGAGGATAAGTGGCTTAGTACTGTAGCACTAAAAGCTCACAGCACATTTGAACTCTGGATTACTGAAGCCAATGAGGCAGGAAGCAGAGCAAAGGCCCAGCCTGGGCCAGAGGCAGTGACTGAACAAGCTCTAATGTTTATAACATCTTCTCACAGAATCTGAGTTTTAAAATTTTTAACTTTTATAGACCAACATGTTAGGAAAATATATTTCTTTGAAGTTTGAAAACTTGACTGATAATAAGAAATGCTTGCTTAACATGCATCAGAAGGCACTGTGTTGACGTCTTGCATGGTGTCTGGATGTCAAGCTGGAGCCATACTTTTCCTACCTTGGCTAGCCCAGACTCCCTCTGCAGAGTCAGCTTATTTTCCTACCTTTAATAATAATAATAATAATAATAATAATAATAATAATAATAATAATAATAATATGATTAATTTAAAGTTGTTTTCTTTTTTGTTTGTTTTTTTAAAGAATTTTTTATTTTTTCTTGTTTCAGAACTTCTGTTTGTTTGTTTATTTATTTATTTTTATGGCCGGCTCAGCCTGCCCTGAGGGCAGGGCTGGTGCAGCATGTGGTGCCAGGGATCGAACCGCGGTCTCTGCAGCCTCATAAGCTTTCTTAAGCAGGTGCTTTAGACCACTGAGCCATCCTGCCAGGCCCCTGAAAATTGTTTTCCACTGAGAAAATATTTTTAAACTATAACACTGATTACTGCTTTAAGCTGTAATACTGCTTCTTGCTGTATTATGTGAGAAGCTTTGCATGTATGCATTATGTGTGTGTGTGTGTGTGTGTGTGTGTGTGTATAAAATATGGCATAGAAGTCCTCAAAACACTGAGCTATACAGCACCCTAAATACCCAGAAGGATCTGTGTCACTCTAGCCTGCACTTGAACATCTAACAAGTCACAAAGTGAGCAAAGGAGGGGAAGATCACAGGCATCAGAAATGAGCAGCTGGGCCTGTCCTGCACTGGTTGCACACAGAGGAGGTGTGGCCCAAGAATGCACAAGTGAGGTAGAGTCAGATTACATAGACCGATTACTTTTAATGGAGCTGTGATCACAGGCCCCTGTACTTGAGAATATGATCCAGGGACTGGCTTGTCTCAGGAAAGAGGACAAAGGGGCCTCTCCCCGAGGTAGATTTGTCTTTTTCATTTTACTGCCTAAGTGAAATAGAATAAGCGCTACCTGGGGGAGCACTATCACCAGAGCATTCATTAATGAGTCATTACAGGAAAAGTAACTGATTAACATATCCTTTAATGATGGCCTTTCCTTGGATGATAATAATGCCTAAAATTATTACAGGTATAATAATGCTCTTCTAGGTCTATGCTGAAGAGTATCAGCATCAGAAATACAGGTAGACTGGGGAGGCTGAGGCAGGAGGATCAGTGAGAGTTCGAGACCAGACTGGGCTACAAAAGTGAGCTCAAGGCCAGCCTGAACTGCATAGTGAGACCCTGTCTCAAAAAAAAGACAAAAAAAAAAAAAAAGAAATACAGGTAGATGTTGGATGTTGGGTTGCAGCCACTCAGATGAGATAAAGGACATTAATTTGCCAAAAGAGGACACAGGCAAGGGCCAGGCTCTGGTGAGTCCCCAGAGCAGACATGCTTCTTTCTCTTGAGGTTGGAGAGTGCAGAGCAAAGCCCTTGAGCCTGAAATCAGACTGACTTGGGCTGCATCTCCCACTAATCATGAATTCTTAGGCATCTTTTAGAAACTAATTTCTTTTTTTTTTTTTTAGAAACTAATTTCTTTATTTAAAAGATGGAGGATGGGAGATGCAGATCATACTTCAATTAAATAGGCATTGTGCCTACATGTTTTCTCTTACCCTGATTTTCTGAGCTCTGTAAGTAACAATGATTAATCAACTCCTGAAGAATATTATACGCCTCACCCAATTTAACTATAAAAACACCCTGGCACACATTAGGTACTCAGTAAATATTAGCTTAGCAAATAAGTTCATAAATGAATTTATGAATAATGAACTTTCAGAGTGTAGGGGAGGACTGAATAAGATCAAAAATATAAAACTCTGCAGAGGACTTGTCACAAATAAACATTATTTATTTTTCACCAAAGGACTCCATGGTTTTTCCTTTTAGGTTTCCAAATGCACTGGATTTTTAACACCATAATTTTCTCCCAGTTATACACAGCTTAAATTTCCCATCTCCTATATTTAGGGTGTCTTCCTGATTTTGTCTAAGCTTCCTACACCCCCTGCAGATCTTTACAGAATAAAAAAGTCTAGACTCCATGTGCTAGTTTCATGGTTAAAACTAGGCTAAGGTTTTTATTTCTCAGCTGGAAAAATTCAGACCCCCCAGAACCAAATAAGCTAAGAGTGCCACTAAAATATTATTGTGAAAAAAAGTGAGGTGGGCTGGAAAGATAGAGAAGCAGAAAAGGAGGGAGGCAATGGGCAGGCAGAGCCCCTGCCAAATCAGAGATTCATTTTTGAAAAATATCTCCAAAAAATTCCACACAAAAAAGGGAAAAAATAATTTCCTATATAACTGCAGCTATCAGCCTGACATCTCAGCGATATGGAGAAAATTCAGACTGTTCCCTGAGAAAATTGCTGAATGAGCAGTAGCATAAATTAAATAAAATAGAAATGCAAGGATTTTTTTCTTTGGAGAAAAGAAATAAATCAAAGTCCTATATAAATTAATTATAGTATGGTAACATTAATTGAATATGCTTCATGGAGGCATGTATTTTGTTAGCAACAAACTCATAATCAGGGTAAATGTGGAAAATATTTATCAAGGTGGTGGAAGAGTACATAACAAGTTCTGTAGTTTTCTGGAATATCAGAACTGCATAAACACTAGTCACAGAGCTATCTGAAAAGTCAACATTCATGCAGCAAATACCTAGTAAGCCTCTAGGCTAGGTATTAAGATAAAAGATGAACACAGTAAAATTTCTTCCTCAAGGAATTTATTGTCTAGTGAAGGACAAACAGTCTTCATAAAACCATAGGCATGGCACTAGAAATCATATAATACAGTTTTCAGTGCGCTAAATTAGTCTTCCTTGAAGAGACTGATTGCATGTACATGTGCAGCAAGCTCTCAAAGATCTGAGAAGGCGATCTTTACCTGAGATTCAAGGCTACGAATGAGATAAACAGACAACAGAGAGTAAGAAGGAGAATCATAGGCAGAGAGAAGGTGCATGAAATCACCCATAAAGAGGGATGTAGAGACTCAGAGAAATGTGAGTGCCTTGGTATGGCATTATAATATGGAGTAGGAGGGAGCAGAGGCAGATAAGAGGGATGCTTATGGGACCTTCGGCCATGGTGTTGACCACTGGTGGCTGTGTAAAAGTGGATCTTCATCCTAAATGATTGGGAACTTTCAGCAGGTGTGAGTGAGAGACCCAAAGGTGCAGTTTGAAAACACCCAGTCTGCCTGGTGCAGAAAAGGGGTTTAGCATAAATAAGGCTAAACCTTCACCTTTCCTTCCTTAGTTTTTGGATGTTGAGAAAAGCAGACCAAGAGAGTAAGAAAGAGAATCCTAGGCAGAGAGAAGGACACGAGCATAGGCAAGGCCTTTCTGGCAACCTAAAATCCTTGTTGGTGGACACTTAGTTGAATCTGGCTCAGTGAATTGAATGAATTAGTTTGTTAATGATGCAGTCACCCTGCTGATAGTAGCTGGGCTCTCTCTCTCTCTCTCTCTCTCTCTCTCACTCAGAGCTCTCAGGCATAATCCTTCCTTGCCTCTTTCTACATTCTGATAGCTGCCACCAATCATTAATTTGTCAATAATTCACTCCAATGTCTGCCACCGTTTTCATGAAATTTACCTATGCACAGATATTTACATGTTTCTTTTCTCCTACTAAGGATTCCAGTATTACCATATTACCAAATAATATTCACATTCTGAAGTTCCAGAAAAAGATATACATTGGTATGACATTGTTCAACCTAGTACACTGGAAAAAATACCAAGTTGACATGAAGTGGATAACATTCCTAACACAGGTAGACTTTGAGAGTACAGAAGGATAGAGGATAAGGGATAGTTATTCTGGAAGCACAAAATAGTACTAGATTGGAAGATCTGTATGAAGAAAAATGGAAAAACTGTTGATGCTTTTTGTTGACCAAGGCATCAATAAAACCAAATATTTTAGAATCCCATAAGAATATGTGTTTACAGGTGAGCAGCATTTGGGGAAGGTAGAGTAAGAGAACATGTGATGGAGCAATTGAAGGAAACTTGGGAGCATTGCCCCCACCAAGTAAAAGGCATTTCCAAATTATGGATTTGGAGATCATAAAGTAAGACAATATTCACTGAGGCAGAGGAAAGAAAAATGCCATCACCAATCCCATCATCTACGAATAGTGCTATTTTGAAATGTTTCTATTTAAGAGTTTTCCCTACTCCCAAGTACAAAAGTATGACTAATTCAGTTGATAAAACATTACCATCACACTTTTATTTCCTTTCCTTCCCTAATCTTCCCCCAAAAAAACCATCCTATCTTCAATCCTATTTAGATTGATAGGTAGATACTGAAGCATCCTTCATTTAAGAAATACATCCTTTGTATTTATTATGTTCTCAAAATTCTAAAAGTTAAGCCTACTTAAGGGCCATCAAAATCCTGCATAGAAGTTATCTCCTAAGACAAACTGTAGGAAACTATATTTCTGACTTGTTTGTTCATAAATTATACACAAGCTGGGCTGGGGAGATAGCTCAGTGACTTAAGCACCTGCTTGGCAAGCACAGGGTCCTGAGTTTGGTCCCTGATAAATTATATATACAATAATTCATATATAAATTATATATATAATTTATATATATAAATAATTATATATATAAATTATATATATAAATAATTATATATAATATATATAATTATATATATATATATATATATATATATATATATATATATTACATACAAGGGACTATAGTATAAAAGTATGGCCTTCCTTACTCTCTTTTACAGGACATCATAGGTTCTATGCTGCTGTGCATAAATTTAGTTTATTCCTTCTACCCACCATCTAGCATTCTTTTCCTGTATTTGGAATCTTTTACTTATTCATTCCCATGGTGATGGCCATGGAGACTGCTGCTGCTGCTTCTCAGAAACGAGGAAGCAAAGGACATGTCTGTGCCCACCACAATCCTATTGAAGGTGTGGCAGACCCTGGCAGGAATGCCCACAGAACACAGGAGACTGCTGCCAGGAGGCCTGCCCTAGTTTAGGCTCCCATTGGGTCTTTGGTTTGCCATATACTGCAAGCATTATGTATTACATTCCTTTCTCATTTTGGCCAGCATGAAGTATGCAAAATCATTTTGAGTTTTTCTAACGGTTAGTGAGACTTAGTTCTTCTTATACACCCTCCTGTCTTCTAATTTACCCTTCATCCACTTTGCAGAGAGTGCTGTCTTGAGGTATTTCTTAATTTTCTTGCAAGAATTGCTTCTGTAGTCTAAATAATAGATTCTTCTCCATTTAAACAATGCAAATGTCTTCTCCAAGTCTGCCACCTATCTGTGTAGGGGTGACCTATCACAACAGACAGAGATGGCGTAACAAAAGACAGGTAAAAAGAGAAAAGCATGTAACATATATCTTAGATGTTATATATGACTCAGCCTTAAGAAATGAAGACACCGGAAAAATTTTCTTTTTTTGTACTTAAGTTTCAATGAACAATAAATCAGCCATGATTAAAGAGGGTTAGACCTTGCTGAGGGAATAAATTCAGTAAGGCTTTTCCAGATCCTTTTGGCTTCTCTATGTACCATTCCTTTACCTCAATATAAGGCATAATGCCCCTGGAATGAGGATCTATGATTTCTTTGCTGGTGAGGTAGGTCAGTAAGCTACCATTATGGCAAGCTGTTCCTCAGAAATGCAGGGGTAGATTGTTGTCTTTTAGGCTTTCCTAATCTCCTTCATTTTATAGTACTTTGAGATGATATCTTCTGAGCTCTAACATCTGTTCAACATGCATATGCCACCCTTTTTTTTGAAAAGTCTAATTTTTTAAATCATTTGTGCATTTAATATTTCTAGAAGAAATTTCTTTTGCACCTAATGCCATAAAGATCATCTCCTGTGTTACAACTATTTTTCCCTTCTATTTCTTTTATAGGATTACCAGTTATGTTGAAGCCATTACTGCAATTGGGGTTTTCCTTTTTTATGCAGATTGGGTTTCTGGTTTTTGTCTCAGTATGATTAATTTCACAAGACCATTTATTAAATAATCTAAATCTGTGATGCCACCCTTATCATAGAACAACCCCTAAACACACATTTCCTAATTCTAAGCTTCCTATTTTATTAGACTTTTCTGACTGTTACGCCATATATTCAACCAGCTTCATTCCTAGACTTTTGCTTTGTGGCTCATTACCCAATAGGAGATCCCGTTGTTGGACTTGTTTTTGCTCTACACATATATTTATTTGTCTTTCATAGTCACGATGAGACCTCATAAACAACTTGTAATCTTATTCTTCTCACCCACTTTATGTTAATAGTTTATGACATATCAGTTCCTAGAACATTTTACCATTCCCATCAATAAATCTAAATCTCTAATAGTCATCAACTTCTCACTTTTGAAGCCTTCTATGTCTTAGAAGAGTGTGAGGTAGGTCCTAGGCATGAGGCAGACTCAGCTTTGTGGGGTAAAGATGATCTGAGAAAGTATTGATAAGGGAAACTTAATCAAAAAGAATAATGAAGACAGCAGTTGAAGGTATTATTCACTTCCTCATCAAATCCAAGATAAGTCTTGTGTTGGTCACTTAACATTGCTTACACAAAATAACTGATGCTCACAACTTAAAAAAAATATTATTTTGGCTTATGGTTGTAAGGGTCAGTTCATGGTTGGCTGGCAGCAAGGTACAAGCTTCATGGTGGGAAGGTGTAGTAGAGGAAATCTGGAAGCAGAGAGCAGAGGAAGACTTCAAAAAACGCAGTCAAGAGAAGAGACACAATCGTAAACGTAACAGCTCTATGGGCCACACAGACATATCCAAGAAGTGTGCTTTATCTTAGGTATCTCTCAAATTGAGTAATTTGATAATCAAATTAGCCACCAAAGGTACATTTCATCCATAAATAAAAAGACCTGAAAATACAAGCCATGTTCAGCTCATTTTTAAATGTTTTAAAGTGGTTCTACTGGGGACCGGGAAGACAGCTCAGTGGAATAAATGCTTGCCTGGCAAGCACAAGTTCCTGAGTCCAATCCCAGGTACCACCAAATAAATAAATAAATAAATAAATAAATAAATAAATAAATAAATAAATAAATGGTTCTATTTTGTTCTGTTTTTTAGATTAGTGATTATTTTGGTATTTGGCTTTTAAATGCACACTGTTAATAAATCATGATTCTTCTCTTTATTTTTTTATTATTTTTAAACAAAAAAGCAATAATTAAAATCAGCATTAGAAGTTATTCAAAATATCACTAAACAAAGCAATAAGAATTCAACAATAGTTTCTATATTGTATATTGTTAACTTCACATTAGTTGGTTAAGTTTCTAGACATAAACATGCAAAATTGGCTTTAAAACAAAAAAGCAATAAAAAAAACCATAAGAAACTAAAAAAAATGCTAACAGAAAAATTAAAGCATATATATTTTTCCCTTCTTTGTTTTGTCCTTTTTCTCATCCAAGTTTTTCCTTCTCATTGAAAAAATTCTTTGTTTCTCTTTCCCAATGTCTATTGTACTTTTCAGACTATACTTATTCTTCCATGTTCTCACATTAGTGGGACAAAATGATGTTCATATATGTGGATCTGATTTATTTCACATACCAATAAAGACTCTAACCGCATTCATTTGCCTACAGAATCCTCGATTTTATCTTTTTCTTAGCCGAGTAATGCCCCATTGTGTAAAAATAGCATATCTTTTTTAGCCATTCCTCAGGTGATTAACATTTGGATTTCTTACAAGTTTTGTCTATGACAAATTGTGCTGCTATAAACATGGGTGTACATATATCACTGTCATATGATGATTTCAAATCTTTGGAAAAAATACCTGAGCAGAGAATATCTGACTTGAATGAGACCTCCCATCCTAGCTTTCTGAAGAATCTCCATATTGATTTTCATAATGGTCATACCAGCCTACACTCTCACCAACAGTGGAGAAGGATTCTGTTTTCCCCATAGCCTCTCCAAAATTTATTATTGGTTGATTTCTTAATGATAGCCATTCTTTCTGGAATTTGATAGTATAACAGTCTTGTTTTAATTTGCATCTATTGAATAACCAATGATGTTGAACATTTTTCATATATTTACTTGCTCTTTGTATCTCTTCATTTGTGATGTGTATATTCATCTCAGATGCCCATTTTTGGATTAGGTCTTTGAATTTTGGAAGCCTTATCTTTTTCATCCTTCATATATTCTAAATAGGAGTCCTTTATCTAAAGGACAGTTCAGTAGAATGTTTTACCAAATCTATGTTTTCCCTTTATTCTATTGGTGGTTTCTTTTCACTTTTTTGTTTTTTAATGTATTTGGTACAGGGTCTCACTATGCTTCTCAGACTCATAGTAATCATCGTGTTTTCAGCCTTCCCAACACTGGAATTACAGGTGTGCACCACCACATCTGGTCTCAGTGGCCAGCTCAGTACACCCAGAGATAGGGTAAGCATGGCATGTGGTACCAGGGATAAAATCCCCATCCCTGCACTTGCTGAGCAAGCGCTTAGTCCACAGAGCTACCATACCAGCCCGAGGATTTCTTTTGATGTGCACAAACTTTTCAAAAGGATGAGATCCCAGTTGTTGATCCTGTGTCATGTCATTTTTGTTCATAAACTCTACCTACCTCTATGTCCTTAAGATTTTTACCTAATTTTCCCTCCAGAATATCCAGTATTTCCGTTTTGATATTTAAATCTTTGATCCATTTTGATTGTAGATTTGTGCAAGGCAATAGGTACGGCTCTATTTTAAGCCTTCAGCACGTGTAAAGCCAGTTTTTCCAGCATCTTTTATTAAAGAGGCTATCTTTCTTCAAATGAACAAGTTTGACCCCTTTGTCAAAATAAGGTGGTTGACTGTGTTTGTAGTTGTATCTGCATCTTCTGATCTGTTCCTTCGATAATCAGGTCTGTTTTTTTGGTTTGTTTGTTTGTTTTGTTTTGCTTTGCTTTGCCAGTGCCATGCTGATTTTAACACAGAAGCTTTGTAGTATATAATTTCAAGTCAGGGATTTTGATACTTCCTACCTTTCCTTTGTTGTCCAGGATTGTTTTTGCAGTCCAAAGTCTCTACTGGTTCTAGATGCATTTTAGGAATGTTTTTTCTAGATCTGTGGGGTATGCTAATGGTACTTTAATCAGGATTGCATTGAATCTGTACAACAGTCTTAGTTGTACAATTTTCATTGTATAAATCTTCTTTTGTGATATTGATTCCTAAATATTTCATTTTTAGGTGTTATTGTGAAAGGCATGGTTTCCATAATTCCCCTCTCAGTACATTCACTGTGTATAGAAATGCTATTGATTTTTGGGGGCTGACTTTGTATCTTGCCATGCTGTTGAATTGTGTAATTAAATCACAAGTTTCTTAGTGGAGTTTTTGGGATCTCCTATGTACACTATCATGTCATTTGCAAAAAAATGATAATTTCACTTCTTCCTTTCTAATCATTAATCCTTTCTTTTGTCTAATTGCTCTGGCTAATGCATATTAAACAGGAGTGGCAACAGTAGACATTTCTGTTTTGTTTCTGATTTTCAAGTGAAGGCTTTCAGTTTTGGTTTGTTCAGTATTATGTTGGCTGTTGGTTTGTCATAAATGGCTTTTATCAGATTTAGGTAAAGACCATCTATTCGATTTTCTATAGGGTTTTTATTATGAATGAGAGTTGAACTTTGTCAAAAGCTTTTTCTGCATCTATGGGCATGGCCATGTGGTTTTTGTCTTTGGCTCTGTTGATGTGATTACTACATTTATAGATTTGCATGTACTGAACCTTCGCTGTGTTCCTGGGATGAATTTCACTTGGTTGTGTTGTATAATCTTCTTGATGATTTGCGAAATTCTGTTTGCTAGTATTTTATTGAAGTTTTTCACATCTCAGCTCATTAGGGAGATTGACCTGTAGTTCTCTTTTTTGGTTGGATGCTTCTCTAGTATTGGTATCAGAGTAATACTTGCTTCACTGAATAAGTTTGGGAGAATTGCTTCTCTTTGAATTTCATTGAAGAGTTTAAGTAGAGTTGACATTAGATAGTCTTTAAATTTCTTCTGGAATTCAGCTGTGACTCCATCACAATCTGGGCTTTTCTTTGTTAGGGTTTTTTTTTTTTTTTTTTACACTTCAAATGTCATTGCCTGATATTGGTTTATTCCCAATTTTTATATCTTCTTGTTTCAGCTTTGGTAGTTTGTATATATATGGGAATCTGTCTATCTCTTTTGTGTTTTCTATCGTGTGAGAGAAAAGTTTTTGGAATTAGAGACTTGGTTTTCTAAATTTCTATAGGGTTTGTAGTGATTTCACCCTTTTCATTTCTTATTGTGTTCTTATTGAATTTGAATTTTTTCTTTCCTTTTCTTGATAAGCTTGACTAGGGGTTTATCAATTTTATTTATCCTTTCAAAGAATCAACTCTTTGACTCATTATTTCTTTGTATTGCTTTCTTCATCTCTATTGCACTAACTTCTGCTCTGAGCTCTTTTTCATGCTTTCTTTGAGCCTAGTGCTTGACCTGCTCTTCCTTCTCTAGGAGCTTGAAGTGCAGCATAAGATTGTTTATTTGGGCTTGTTCTGTTTTGTGATGCAAGAACTTATTGCTATAAATTTCCCCCTTAAGATAGCTTTCATTGCATCTCACAGGTTCCAGTAAATTGTATCCGTATTTTCATTTGATCGTAAATACTGTTTAATTTATTCTTTAATTTCATCTGTGACCCATTGATTGTACAGGAAGGTATTACTTAGTTTTCATGTGTTTATTTTGTTTTTTGCTGTTTCTTTTGTCAATAATTTCCAGTTTCACTTTACTATGGTCAGATAATATCCATGGGATAATTTATATTCCTTTGCATTTACTTAAGTATGTTCTATGTGCTAGCATATGGTCTATTTTGGAGAACATCCCATGTGCACCTGAAAAGAATGTGTGCTCTGACACTGTTGAGTGGAACACTGTAAATATTTACTTAGTTCATTTCTTCACAAGTTTGATTTAGTTTTTTTTCTGATTTTTTTACCTAGCTGTTCTATCTTTTTGTGTCAATGAGTTGCTAAAAATCCCCTAGTACAATTATGTTGTTGCTCATTAGATTTTTTTTAATGTCTGTTAAAATGTCTTTTACAGTTGGGTGTCCTATACTAGGTGCATGTATATTTATAATTGTTATCTCTTCATCTTGTCATTTTCCCCTAACAGGTATGAAATGACCTTCTTTATCTCCTTTAGTTACTTTTGATTTGAAGCTGACATTGTTAGCAAACAGAATATCAACCCCTGATTTTTTTCTGGGTGCCTCTCATATGGAGTATTATTTTCCATCCTCTGACATTCAGTCCATTAATTCCCTTTTGAGCTAAATGTGTTTCTTCTAGGCAGCATATTGTTAGACTTTGATTCTTGATTCACTCTGCCAGTCTTCTTTTGATTGGTGAAAAAGAGGCCATTTACATTGATGATTATAACTGATATATGTCGGCTTATCTTTATCATGTTTGTTTTCTACTATGGAGTCCCTACTTTCTCCCTCTGTTTATTGCTTGTTCTGCTTGTTGATTCTTCTATTGTTATTTTTGAAGTTGTGGTCATTTTTGTCCCTTTCTAAAATATCTGTTACTACTCTGTAGGATTGGTTGGGTTTTCATACATTCCTTCAGCTGTTCTTTATCATGGAAGTATCTTATCTCTGCATTACATGTGACAGTTTTGCAAATTACCTCAATCAGGGTTAGAAGTTATTTTCTTTCAGGATCTATAATATCTTACTCCAAGGTCTTCTTGATTTGATGATGTATGTGGAGAAATCTGCCATGATTCTCACTTTCCATTATAGGTGTTCTGTTTCTTATACCATTTTTTTATGGTCATGTGGTGAAGAGTTGTTGGATTTCACCTCATCAGGCCGAACAGATCATGTATCTGATTTCATTTACCTACATAGTAAAATTAGTTCTGTAGCAGAATTACAGATACTAGAGATTTCCTTTGTACTTTTTATGCATTTCCTTTAACTTGCATTTTGAAAACTAGAAATGTTGGCAATTAAGTTACTGAAGTCATGTGTGATAGTGTAGTTTTTGTAGAACATCTCTCTAACAGCTTTATGTCCAATGCTTTATCACATGCCTGGGAAATTTTCTTCCAGTGCTTGTGCAAACCATTATTTTTATATCATTTGTGTAAACTCCAGTTGTTTCATTGATACCTACTAGTCTTATATTATTTTCCTTTGCACCATCTTGCAGTGTTGTATTGTTATTTCCTGTTTTATTATTTTAGGAGATCTTTCCTTTCATATTCACTAGCTGCAATCCTATCTTCAAGGTATGACATTCTGTCTTTTGTCTTGTTCAACATGCTTTGCCAGCTTTCAGTGGAATTCTTAATATCCTGTATATCTGTTTGAATCTGTCTCATGCATTCTAGTTCTTGCCTTTATTATTCATTCAATGTTTCCATCATTTTCATATTTGCTTCTTTTTTTAACCTATGTCTTCCTTAAATGTGTTGAGCAAACTTTTCACGATTGTTATTATTTCCTTTTTTCCTGAGAGATTATTTCTGATCTCATTTCCTCCATAGCATGATAGAGTTATTTCTTTACTTTAGTTGCTATCATCTCAGAAATTTCAGATGTGTGGTTTCCAGATTCTTCTATTACCTTGTCTCCTGGACTTGTGTTGGGTGGGCTAAAATTCAAAGATTGCCTTTCATTCCCTCCTTTTTTTATTCTTGAAGCTTCCAGTGTTCTCCCTGACTCTGCAGTGATGGCAGCAGGACAGGTTGCAGGTGAGCAAGACTCTCCAGAGAGTGGGAGGGCAGCATAGGCTCACCAAAATTCCTGCTGTGTGAGGCTCAATGTGACTTCCACCTAGTTTACTGGGCAGGGGGGAGGGGAACAAGCCACAACTCAATTAGACTTGATGATAATGAGTGCAGATCAGAGCTCTGCATGGCTCTCTCAGTAGTGGGTTTGTCCATGGTAGGGCTCACCACAGCTCCCACAGGTCACTATAGCAGTCTTCCAGCACTGGTTTTCAGTTCCCTGTGGCAGTCTTCCTGGGTGATGATGGGTTGCCAGGGCTTAGCCAAGCTCTGATGAAGGCAACGGGGTTGGAGCAAGGCTTACCAACTGATCTCAGCAGTCTTCTAGGCAAGGGAAGGCAGCTGGGACTCATCTAAACTCCAGCAAGGGTTGGGAGAGAGGTCAAAAGAGGTCCTCCCTGTCACCCCAGCAGTCCCCCAGGTGAGGATGGGTAGCTGGAATTCAGAAGAACTCTGCCTAGAGTGGGGGAGATAGGGATAGGCCTTCCAGGTCTCCCCAGAAGTCTTCAGGGTGAAGATGAGTAGCTAGAACTCACGTCATGGTTCTCTTATCAAAAAATGCTATTGAGGGCTGGCCAGACAGCACAGCAATTAATGCACCTGCTTATGCGGATGCATGGGCCAAGAATTCGATCCCTTACCTGTCATGCTGGTCCCATCCCCAGGCGTGCTGAGATGGCAAATGAGACTAGGTGTGGTAGTGCACCTGTAATCCCAGCACTTGGGAGGCTGAAAAAACAGGATCACTATGAGTCAGATCGAGGTAGTGAGATCCTGTAGGCCCTGTACTAAATACATTTTGAAAATGCCATTGTATCCTCTGTATTCAATACAGAGTCTCATTTAATGCCAGTCAAGTTCTTAGACCACTAAGCTATATCCCAGGCCCTCAAAAATTGAGGCAAAAATTTTCTAAGTACTATCAGTTCTCAGATAGAAATGAACTAACCAAATGCTTAGTAGCATGATCATCTTTTATATTACTCTGATCTCTCTATCTCCCATACCTACAGTATGGAATAACAATAACCTGTCTTTCTGAGTTCTTGTGCAAGATTGTTTATTGTGGATCATAATAATTTGAAAATTCAGAAGGATCTCACTGAAATGCTAAGTACTTATGTGTACTTGCTTACTTTCCCTTCTTCTCCCCTCTCTTCTTTTCCCCATCCCTTTTCTTTTTCTCTTCTCCCTTACCCTCTTCTCTTCTCCTCTTTTTTACCTCCTTCTTCCCTCAATCCAATACTCTTAGGTATAGTTCTTTTAATTTCAGTTGAGTTGAGTTGAGTTGAGTTCAGTTGAGCTGAGTTGAGTTGAGTTGAGCTGAGTTCAGTTCAATTCAGTTCAGTTCAGTTCAGTTCAGTTCAGTTCAGTTCAGCAGTAGAGAATTTTTCTACCATGTACAAGGTCCTGGATTCATCCATAATAACATCCAAACAAATAAGCAAATAAAATATAGGTGTATGTAATTTGAAAAGAATTCTTATTCATAATGCAGTTGCTTGAATACAGGAGGTTAAAGCTCATGTTTTCATTCTTAGGAGCAGTAGTGTGCAGCAGACAGCCTTTTGCTTTTAGGATTAGTATTTTATCTGTTGAGTTAACAGCCTCCCCAAGTTTAAAATGCTATGCATTCTTTGAAAGCAGTGGCTTGGACCTTTTTCCATCTTGTTTAGGAGCTTGGGATCAAGTATCTTTCTGATAATAGTTTATCTTTTCTGACAATGATTGTTAATTTTATTTAAAGCTCATATTCCAAAGAATTCATCCAGTACCTTCTTACAGCACAGAAGAAACCTGATTTGATGTATTTAAAATATATATTTTAATATTAACATGAAAGAAGAGCTGGGGAATGTCCAGAATAAGAAAAAATATTTAAATTAAGAGGAAGCAGCAGGAGCCAGAATCTGTTCCTCTAAATAATACCCACTTTAGAAATGCAATTTTAGAAGCCAGATATCAAGCACAGTGTTGGATCTGTTCTTTACCCAAATATTTCATGTAAATATTTAAGAAGGGTTCACACTATAGATTAAAGGGACCAAATAACTTGGTTTCTTGTAGGCAAACTGTTCCCAGAACATGATCTATGTCACTAGAGATGTGGTATCATAAAAGATCCTGTGGATCAGTATTAGGATAGGGCATTGACTGAGGAGACTCCAGAAACAGGTAGAATGCAACGGCATTGAGTCAGGAGACCCAGGATCTGCTGGAAAATTCTGTGTGCCTTTGACTGGTTCATTCTATGGTTCTGTAGCTCATATTCTTAATTCATAAAATCAGGTGCTTGAACTGAATCATCCCTTAATAACTCCTTACTTCTTTAGCCCTAAACAACTTCTAAATTAAGATTTAAGAATGCATGAGGAAACAAACTTAGAGGGATTAAAATATCAGCAAAAGACAATCTTCCTTCAATGTCTCAGGTCCTGTGCTAGGAACTAGAATATGCCAAGAAATGTGCTCCAGGCCATATCTTCAAAACAAGGAAAAGGCTAGAGGGTAACAGGACCACACGGTGTGGCAGAATATGAACAAAATGCTTACTTAGAACACAGAAGAAAGCAATAAACTTCCTGAAAAGCATCCCAGAAGTAATATTTTTAAATGGTTCTTGAATGATGTATAAGCATTTGACAAATGGATAAGGGAAAGTAAGACATGAAAGCAGAAAAGTGAGTTTGTGCAGCATCATAAAGGAGGTCAGAATACTTGGGAGTCATGTGTAGTTGAGAAAAAGGGACTGATGTTGGTGAGGTACACTGAAGTATAATAAAGATGCTTGGTTTTGTTCTTATATCATTTTAGCCAAGGAAATGATGATCTGACATCTGGGTTAAAAAATATACTGTTTTCTGATAAACCAATAAGGAAGCTAGTACAAAACTCTAATGAATAAATGATGAAGACTTAATATAAGACCTTGACTACAGGTATGGATGTTAGGGGTTAGATAGAAGAGATATGTTGGATTAGAATCTATAGTTCTTGATAACTAATTGACAGAAAAACAAATGAGCCTGAAAGTTCCATATCTGGAGGCTGAGTGGATGGCAACACTCTTTTCTGAAGATCAGCTGAGGGCGTTAGATGAAGACTCATGTTTAATTTGTAGCATGCAGATTTTGAACTGCCAGTAGGATGAACCAATGCGGATGACTGCTTTGCAGCTGAATATTTAAATTAGCTGCTTAGGTTGAGTTTAGAAGTAAAAGCATGGAAATCAGAACATAGATGACAGTTGAATTTGTGAAAATAAATGAAATCATGATCAAGCCTCGGTCTTTTATCTAATAAAACAGGTATAAGATATTTCCAAGTGTTACTCACTCATTCATTAGATAAATCAATTTAAAGTTCAAAACTGGAATCTGATGTTCCTGATTAGATTTAAACTTATTTAAGTGCAATCACTTACTCACCTGGGATCTATGTTTCCTAAGACTTTCAGAAAGTCACTGCAGCCATCTATATACAAAATAATGATTTATAAAAACCAGCTTAAGATTCATTATTCTCATTTTTAGCCAAGTACACCCCCTCACAGTTCCCAGATCAGCTCTCCGACAGTCACATACCAACACTTACTTAATTCTCAGCTTTCTATAAACAAGATCCTTAATCATAATATATTAACTAAGTCATTTTATGTAACATTTCTGAGTCTTGTAATACATCATGCCATTGGAAATAACATACAAATGGGAACACATAAGGTCATAAAGTTCACAGATACAGCTCTGACCCTAAGAATGACATGCAACAGGAGTCCAGAGTATAAAACAATGGATTCTGCCAGGGCTATAGGAAAGCCATCCTGATGTTGCCTTCAAGCTGGACTTCAGAAGGATTAGGGTTCTTACAGGTGGTGAAGAGCAGTATCAATCCAGGCTTGGAGCACAATGGACAGAAGCACCAAAGTGGAAGGCAAGGTGTGGGTCTCAAGCAGACAAATCACAAATACTGATCTGCCTAACTAGATTTTTTTTCTTTGTTTTATAATCAGCAAGACTCTATAGTTTTTAATTCCTACTTCCCATCTCACTGTTAGGTCTACTTAGTCAATAGTGCTTTTAGCAATCATAAGCCGTTTTTTAAAATTTACATATGCTATACTTTAATTACTCTTCTAAATGAATTCCTATTCTGAATCTATAATCACGTTAATCATGACATAATCCTCCAGAAGTGTGGTCTCTGGTGATGTCAGTTCCAAATTAGTGTTTCTCGGAAATGTTTTCACAATATGCAGCTAGGACAAATAAGATGCAAGGGTTATATTTACTCTGAGCCCCTTTTTAAATTTTCTTGGAGCCAGGGTGATAGCTCAGTGGCATGATGGACTTCCTGGCAAATGCAAGGTCCTCAGTTTGATCCCTGATACCAAATAAATGAATTTTATTTCAATTTAGCTGAAAAATAATCAAAATTGTCAAGTACCAAGTAGAGAAGACAGTAACCCTGACAAGAGAGCATCTATAAGACAGGGAGATAGCTCAGTAGAATAAGCACTTGCTTGGCAAGCACAGGGTACAGAGTTCAATGCCCATATTGAAAAAAAAAAATCATCTACTGTGGCTATCCTCTCCAGCACTATTTCAGGATGCAGCATACTTGAATCTAGGGCAAAACAAGTCAAAACAACATGCCCAAATTTGTATTCTGGTTATATCAACAATGTGTGATTAATGTAGCAAATGACTTATGCAGAAGAGAAGAAAAAGCATCTTTAATCCTAGCATACATAGACATATTAGAAGACTTCCAGTGTTTGATTCCCGTGGTATGCTACATATTGAGCTCCTTCTGTGTACCTTAAGTCCTGCTAGTATTAAAACTTAAATGTTTTTCTAATCCATTTTCATTTCTGTGCCTTCAACAACACTGTACGTGACCATGTAATTACAGCAGATACTACCTCATGCTTCTACCTCTAACCAGAACACTATGGCTGTCACGCACAAGGGCCCAGCAGGGTCACGCCCAGATACTATTCAGACCTAGACATCCTCTCACTTAAAAGGCTTGGACAGCTGTAGTAGTGACTACCCCATCCCTGGGACAAAAATACCTAATAAACTTAGAAAAGGGAGAGGTTTATTTGGCTCACAGGGTTGAGCGGGTTCACTCTAAAGCCAGCTGGCTTCAACCCAGAAGCAGCATGGTGGAAGGGCCTGATACAGCTGCTCATCCCACAGCAGCCAGAGGCAGAGAGAGAGAAGAGAGAAGCCAACTAGTATATACTCTTCCAGATCACATCTGTAGTGATCAGTCTCTAGCAGGGTCCACCTCCTACAGCATGCTGAACTACTGAGCTCATCAGCAGATGAATCCAGCAGTGATTACAGCATCCCCATTATCTAATTGTGTACCTTCCAAAAACACGAAACTTTTGGAGGACATTATTTTTTTTATTAATTTTGGTAAAAAAGAAAGAGCAATGAGGCAATTTGAAAACAGGTTTGTAGGACAGTTACAATAATTAATACATTGTGTACTTTTGTTTTCATAGTAGTTATTCAGAGTAAAAGATGCAGACATGATATCTTGTCTGAATATTATGAGCACAAATCTTTCCTCTCATTGAACTAAGAGAAAATAGCTGTATATCTATCCTATTTTGTATAGACATATTTTTGTCACTACAAAATGGCCCTTCATTTATATCCCCTTTTTAATTTTGTTTTGTCAAAAATGGATGTTTCATTACTGTTAAACAAGCTGTACTTGGAGAAGTTTTAAAGGACATTTTCATACTCGGTGCTCATACAAATACTGTAGGTACTTCAATTCAGTAAAATAACCCAATGTTGTCCAATAGTCTATACTAGTAGTGGGTTATCAGCAGAACTCACTGTCAGAAGTAGCTGACTTGAGCCTTTTACAGCTCAGCGTATTAACATGGCATTACTTTTTATATCTTGTGTTTATACTTTTCAGCTGGATGAATAAGACCAAATTAAAGCAAGCCCTATACAAATAAAAATGTAACTTTTGTATCTGACAAGGTCAGTCAAATCCCCTCAGGCTTTACCCAGGAACCATGTACAGCAACTTGTGAGTCTTTTATCATTGTCAGCCATCTGGATGAGTCATGGCCATTGCTTGACCAATCTGCTTTCTGTAAAAGCCCAAGAGAATGTTTTTTTTCTAGGTGACTCTCTTCAGGCACACTATACATCATCGGTTACTTTCCTCTGTGGCCCCATAATCTCCTTGAACAGAAAATTTGGGACACCACTGAGTTACAGGATGTCACAGCACAGGTTCTCTTATGTCCTGAGTCCTTGTAGGACACTTGAAATCCAAACTGAAACAGTGGTCTATACCACACATGGATGAAATTTTAGATCAGTATCATGGAACACAAACCCTTTACAATCCAGTTACTATTGCTTCTCCCAATTCTTCTTGCCACCTTTGGCTTCTCTTTGAGTAGTTGTTGGTATATTCTTGTATCTTTTGTGTGCCCCTCTTCAGTTGTTTATTCCCTACTTGACTTCCTCTGCCTCTTGAGCTGCAAAACTGAACTAGCCTCAAGACTCAGCACTGACTTATTACCCCTGAGCCACATCCCTCAATACTCAGGCCAGGGCTAGAGGACCATCTTGGTTTTTAAAAGCACTGAGACTACATTAGTCCCTTTATCAGTCAGTTATTGCCACAATAAGGTTGTGCAACAAAAATTGAAATGTCTATAAAGTGTCTATATTTTCCAATTCACAAGTCTAAAATCAGAGGATGAACTACAAACTTTATTCTGGGCCTTGAGTAGGCATTGGGTGGGACTAGGTCATATTTTTCTGTTGGCAACAGTCAGAAACTCAGGAGGCCAACAGAAAAGCCATGAAGCTTTCCTGGAGCCAAGGATAGAACTCGCATATCATCACTGCTACCCACATTTCATTAGCTAACTCAAATCAACATCAATAGGAAAAAAGTACATCCTTCTTCTGGAGACAAAAAAGGGAGGAATGTTTGCTAACAATTATCTAGCCTATTGTATTGCTCCGAAGATAAATGGTAAACTCATCTTACTAGCTATTAAGCCAAAACCTCTGATTCATCCTTACCAACATCCCTCCTTTTCTTATGTAACCCATCAACAAATCCCCTTGGCTGTATCTCTGAAAGACACCTAAACTTCTACACTCCTCACCTCCTTGACTATTTCTTGTGCTGGCCCAAGCCACCTTCATCTCTGCTCTGAGCAATCTCAAAAGCCTCTTAATTGGTCCTTCTGCTTCTGCTCTTGCTACTTACAATTTATTCCGACCCTGGAGCCAGAACGATCCTCTTAGAACATAAATCATATGTCAGCACTGCTTCTTAATGTCCTCTAAGGATTGCCCATGTCACCAGAGTATAAACCACAGCCCTGACAAGTGCCTGTTAGGGCACATGCCATCTGCTCCCCTTGCTCCTCTGGCCTCATCTCTTCCTATTATCATCCCACTTTTTCACTGATCTTCTAGATATTTCTGACAAACCCCTGACACCCTCTACTGGCTTACCACTGTTCTTCTGTGTACTGCGATCCTGTCTGAAACATCTCACAAATTGGCATAATTCTCCCTCTCACCTCCTTCAACTCTTCACTCAAAATCACCTCCTTAGGGAGTTCCTGATTCACCATCAGTATAAAACAGCAAACTTCTCTGCAATCTTATTCCCCCTTATATGTAAAATATAAGGTCCAGAAAAGGACTGTCTTTTTTTTATTTATGGCTGTTATCTCAAAGACTTAGAACCTGCCACCTGGCACAAAGCAGGCACTTAATGACCATTTGCTGGATGAACTCGCCACCAAATATTAAAAGGATTGATTTGTATGATGCTGTTTCCATGAGTATGCAGTAACCTCATCTCACTCCTCCTTACATCTCCAGGGCAAGGCACAGCTTGTGGCACATAGAGAGCTCAGTAAATAAGTAAGGGGGCAGAGGTATATACTGTCCTTTTGGGACTGAGCTAGCATAAGGAATACTGCCTCATTCTGCCACACTGTTACTCTGTATACTCAGCAATTGACTGAAAAATTACTCTAAGCCACTGCAGCAAAGAACTCTACAAATATTATGCTTACCCATCCATTCAGTAATTTTTCACCATGATGCTCAATTGCAGTAGGATACTCACTACAGGAAAAAAAAAAATGGTAGCCAACCTGCAGGTAGAAACCATGATACCAAAAGTAATAGGGGTGGTTGTGACTGGTGACTAGCACTTTTATCAGAGGTTTAGGGCTTTGAGGGTAATAGGTATGGCCCTTCCCTTTAGAAATGACTTCTCTTATGACTTTCATCATCTGCACAGCTGCTAGTAACTCAGGGTCTGGGGTTTAATCAAACTCCTCAGTTAGTCACACCTCCTTGGCCTTCCCTTGGGTGTGGAAACACAGGGTATTGCTTCCTCAGTTTCAGCATCATTATTATTTCTTCTTCTTCTTCTTCTTCTTCTTCTTCTTCTTCTTCTTCTTCTTCTTCTTCTTCTTCTTCTTCTTCTTCTTCTTCTTCTTCTTCTTCTTCTTCTTCTTCTTCTTCTTCTTCTTCTTCTTCTTCTTCTTCTTCTTCTTCCTTCTCCTCCTTTTTCCCTTCCCCCTCCCCTCCCCAGCCCTTTTTCCCTCCTTCTCTTCCTCCTCCAGCTCAGACATATAGTGACCTTCCTGTTTTCAGCCTCCCCAGTGCTGGGATTACAGGCATGCCTGGTGTCAGGTTCAGTGCACCTGAAGGCAGGGCCAGTACAGCATGTGGGACAGGGCATCAACCTGATCCCTACGCTTGCTAAAGCAGGCATTTATTCCACTGAGCTATCTCACAGGCCTCATCATTTCTTCTTAAAACACTTTTGTCTTTACTATGAAGGGTGGTATTCAGGGTTCACAGCATATGCCAGGATAGTTGATACTTTTATGAAATGAAGACTTACGAAGATTAGGATCATAGGTTTGATCAAGGGTACCCGAATTTAGGTCTTACATATCACTGAAGTTTCTAGAGTGTGTTTTCTTGTTTATACAAGAAAAATGATGACACTTCCTAAGTTTCCTAGAAGAAATAAAATATCTAAATATGTAAAGCACTCAGATCATAGCTTGACACTTAAATAAGTACTCTATAAATAACACAATAAGCATGTAATAGCAACTGATAGCAATTATAGTAATATTAATAGCCTTTAATATTGTCTCTGTATTAGTTTGTTTTTAAGTTCTCAAAATAGGGGCCTGGCGGGATGGCTCAGTGATCTAAAGCGCGTGCTTAGGAAAGCTTGAGTGGCTTCAGGGACCACAGTTCGATACCCGGCACCACATGCTGCGCCAGCCCTGCCCTCGGGGCGGGCTGAGCCTGCCATAAAAATGAGTGAATAAACAAACAAAGGTTCTGAAACAAGAAAAAAATAAATAAAACAAAAAATTATTTAAAAAAAAAAAAAAAAAAAAAAAAAAAAAAAAAATTATTTAAAAAAAAAAAAAAAAAAAAAAAGGGGGCCCGGTGGAATGGCTCAGTGGTCTAAAGCGCCTGCTTGGGAAAGCTTGGGCGGCTTTAGGGACCGCAGTTCGATCCCCAGCACCACATGCTGCGCCAGCCCTGCCCTGAGGGCAGGCTGAGCCGGCCATAAAAATGAGTAAACAAACAAAGGTTCTGAA
>PVJA010020239.1:0-37283 GCA_004027025.1 Myocastor coypus | reverse complement strand
ATGTTACCCAGCGGGTGCGGCCCAGGCAGCGAGCATATGCTCTTGAACAATGATATTTTTAAGTGGGATTTTCTACCTGGTTATGGTTAATTAGGTACATCAGCTAGTTGTGTTTTGGTTTATGGAAGTTTATGGTATTTATTTAGAATGAGATATTTCATTAATACTTGATGGTGTAAGAAAATGTCTTTAACAAAACAAATAAGGATGATCTGGCCTATGCCTGTACTTTCACACTCCAGAAATCTGAGGCAGAAAAATTATGAATTCAAGCCTACTTGGGGTAATTTAGCAAGATCCTCTATGAATACAAAAAAATTAATAAAAAAGGAAAAGGGTTTGGAATCAAACTCAATGTAAATATACTGGGTTCAATCAAGAGAGAGAGGGGGGAGACGAGGGGAGAGGAGGGAAGAGGCGGGAAGAGGAGAGGAGAGGAGAGGAGAGGAGAGGAGAAAAGAGAAGAGAAGAGAAGAGAAGAGAAGAGAAGAGAAGAGAAGAGAAGAGAAGAGAAGAGAAGAGAAGAGAAGAGAAGAGAAGAGAAAAGATAAAGTGGAAAGGCTACCATGAGCACATTTTTGTCAGGATATTGGACTCCAAAGCTTAGAAACAATTAATGCCCCTTTAGATACAAAGTTCTAAGGTGATGCTCTGAGATTTCCCTGAGGGAAAAATTTGCTCTGTCATCTGAGAACTTCTTTCATGGCTGCTCAGAGATAAGCATTTTAAACAGAAGTCAACATGTGACAAACGACCGATGCACATACCTGTCAAAGAAAGAACAAGGGGAAAGGCTGACACTTCTAGAAATGTCATTCGCCCCCACCAGCTGGAACCTCATCAGAGGAATAATCCAGCATGCAAGTCCCTTCTGTCTTCAAACCAAGAGACTAGGAAAGACAAATCAGTACGATGCCAGCTTCTCAGGGATCTTCACTGTAGGTGAGAACGTCATTACCGGACGGCGTCTTGTCAGGCTCTCCACACCTTTAATAGGCATCTCAGGTAACATCAGCCTTCAGCCCAGCTGCTACTGCTAGGACTCAGCCACTTGAAATCAGGACAGATTTGGCTGTTTATGAACTTAAGTGAAAAAAAGTAGGACTCAGGTTGTGCACAAGATTTAGTGAGGACACAATAATTGCTTTGCTTTCCATAGCAGGTGATGCATTTGCCACAGTGGACCAGAACATGCTGCCACTCTGTCACAAATGGAGCCAGGGACGAGAAGCGCAGGAAGAAACAGAAAATGTCAAAGAGCTCTGGGTTGGAAATTGCATTTTGCAGGTGTCATGAAGCTCTGTCAGGACAAAAGACGCAAATACTAATTGACAGATTTGGTTAGGTTTATTGTCTGCAAGCAGCTAGGTGTCATCGGATGCTGCTGTTTAATCATTAATGCAAAACTGTCCAGGAATCAGTCCTTTGTTATTCATCCTTTCGCCTTCTCCACAAAGATGTCTCAAGCTACTAGCACCTTCCAGCAAACAAAGGCAGAATATAAATATTTGCATACAGATCAACAATTGAAAAAAGTCTTCATTGAAATAGCAAAAGACTATTCATTACAGTGTAAGAATATCTGTATCAGTCAAGGAAAATTAGGGTAGCTTTTATTTTATATTTAAAACTACACACACACACACACACACACACACACACACACACACACCCCTAGACTTTCCTTAGACAAAAATAAAAGCAATGATAACACAAGGCTAATTAGTGCAGCAGTATATATCAAACGAGCTTTTTACATAACACATGCTTAATATTTTTAATCATTACTAGTAGTATATGAGGAAAAAATCCATATATCATGTAAAATTATTATTGAGAGACCTGCAAATTAATTTTTCTTTCTTTAATAATTTGTCATGTTGCTTGCCACATTTATTTTTAGAAGTCAGAAAAAAAAAGATAAAAGTCAGTGCAAAATCTGTGATGTTTTTAACAATTAATTAATAATTCATTTAATAAAAACAAATTTGTTTCCTGTCTACATCCCTGCTCAGTGTTACACTATCTGCATTCTTTTTGTAGTGTTTTAGCCCCTGACTTCTACAGCCAAAGTCATGATTCCAGGGTATCTGGAAAACCTTTAAAAACTCAGATTCCCCAGGTCTGTCCCAAATCCATAAATCAGAGAGACTCCCTTTGATTCCCTGCTATTAAAACTCCACAGTTGACTTACCTAACCTGGATAGACCGTGGCTGAACACTGCGCCTGCATTGGGAGTGCAGACCCAGTGTGTGCTGATCCTGTCTTCATTAGCACTTCCAAAATTAGCCGCAGTTCAGTAGTTACAAACCATATATAATCTGTTCAGAATTTGATTTTTACAGGTATACTACTTGATAAAATAGTTTGTCAATGTGCCATCCTAAACACACTTTCCCACATATCTAACACATGTTTTAATAACTTTAATGGTTGTGCTTCTGCCCATTTGTCCAATGGACAACTGCCTTCCTGTTACATGCCAAGTACCTTGTCCATCTTTAACAGCCTAACCGCACACTGCTGGGAGTGTCTCAGGAGGTGATGCAGGCATAGCTGTGGGAGCTGTGTCTGGCCCCTTGCTCATTATTTTCTGACCTTGTCCCCTGCTGTGCTTACTGGCCACCCTAAACTCAGCAACTTAACTTCTCTTTCGCCTTGGATCTACTATCTGTGGACTGGTTCCTAACACGTGAGCCAAATTAAACCTTTCCTTTTAAGTTGTGAGTGTCCAGTGTTTTGTCCCAGCAAAAAGAAAAGTGTCTAATATACCATTTATCATGCCTCTGTCAGATTTATCTTCTTTCCTCTTAGTACTAGGCTAGTGTTTACCAAACCCATATATTTGTTAGGTGAATTCTATATGTAGTTCATTTGAAAACATCTCTAGTTTTTCCATTTGGTAAATCAGCTGAAGCATGTAAATGGTTACAGCATGCCTGATAGGACCGGTTTCTCTCCCTAGCTATGCTTTGCTTGCCTATTGAATGTGTGACTTCCCTAGCTGTTCCTTACCCTCCATATGCACAGCCTAGACTTGTGCATGATGAGGTGAAGGTAGGAAATAAAATAAGACCAGAAGACAGCCACATCTGGAGGCTCCTGAAAACATACCTGCTCCTTGGGTCAGCCTTGGGGTATTACTACTTACGTTTTGTCACATTTTGGTGGAAAATTTGGCTTTGCTTTCTGAAGTTTAATGGAGAATCAGTGGCCCATGGATATGGGTAAAAGAAATAATTAAATAAAACTTTAAAGGCTTTCTTAAAATTACTTTCTTTTTGCTAAACTTGAATAATTTTCAGGTAAATGGACACAACTTGAAAGCATAATATTAGATGAAATAAATTAGACATACAAGTGTATTTATTTATTTATTTATTTATTTATTGTGGAACCAGGGACTGAACTCAGGCCCTTGTGTTTGCCAGGTTCATGGTTATTTCTAGAAATAGATATGATGGAGAGGCTCCCAGGAAACCAAATAATTCATAGGGTTAGGACTGAAGTCTGAACCCTTGCAAGTCTCAGGTCTGCACCAGCAGATCAACTGGAAATTTGTGAGGAGCAAATTCGAGGCCAGCTATGCTGAACCCATGGTGCAGGTGCCCTAGAAGGCTGTGTGTATCACTGCAAGCTCTAAAATGTTGGTCATCACTGTCCCAGGGCAAGTTGTCCTTCTGTGGGTCTGAGATGAGTCCTGAAACCATCCATTACTAACAAGCTCCCAGGATTTGCTGACACTGGGGTGTGTGCATTCTGCTTTGAGCATCTAGTACTCATCCCACCCAGGCAGTAGGAATGAGGTAGAAGCCAGTGGAGATGCAGAATCCATTTTTTCTGGTAGTGGTAGTGATGGTACTGGCCAGTGAACCCTGGGCTTCACAGTGGACTCTACTTTACTTTGAAACAAGTTCTCACAAACTAGCCCAAGCTGGATTTGAACTTACCATCCTCCTGCCTCAATATCCCAGAGTGCTAGAATTGCAGGGGAATATTACCATGGCTGGCTCAGATTCTGTATGGCAAGAACTATCCTGTCCAGAGTCCCAGATTTCTGTAAAGTGTTCCAAGTGAGACTCTGAAAAGTGTTCCCAGGGGAAAGATCAACTTCTATCCGCTATCTCAGGATTCCTGCCCTCAGTGTACCCATTTACCAGCACATGGCATGCTGTGGATGCTTTTAGCCAATGAAGCCCTGAGTAGTGAGTGGCTGCTGCTCCTCTGCCAGATAAGCAGAATGGTCCATCTCCAACATGTTTCACAATGAGCTTATTACAAAATAAGGGCTACACCATTTTATTTATGAATTACAATTGCTAAAAAAATGCTTCGCTCTGGGGCTTACTTAGGTGGTTTCATCTTTAGTGACTCTTGCTTTTAGCATTAGCATCATTTTAATGATGAAGTCATGTCAAAGCACATCCTTCAGTCTTTGGGGGAAAGAAGGTGGCCGAAAGGCAAGGCACAATGTGCACTGGTGACAGTGGAAAGCAAGACAAATGCTGAGCTGGTAGGCCAAGGCTACGCTGGGAAGATACCAATCACGTGTGAGTTCTCATGAGGCCTCATTGGCTCTGATTGCGTCCCATGGTTATCTGTGATCCCTGCAAGATCACCCAGCTATGTGGTGTGCTAACTGACTTTTATTCTGGTCACAAGCTGCACCTGCAAGCGGGGACAGTTCACCATGGAGCAGAAAGGAATGACTCCCCCAAAGAAGGGGATTGTTCCCCCAAAGAATAAATGCGAGTGCATACGGCTGCCCATAATGTCACGCATTCAACACTTCTTAAACTGGTATATGGTGGTGCTATAGCAACTGGGGCTGAAGTGCTTTAGGAGAAGGAGGGTTGAGATAGTAAAAATGAGCTATAGCCCATGAAATCCTCCAGGAAGCATCATCTCAAAGCCCTGGTCCTCTGTGAGCAAGTTAGGTTCTGTTGGAGGAGAACCTATTCTCAGACTTATGTGGACTCCTAGGAGAATATATGAATGCTATCCTTACATGCTTATATTCAGATCCGTCCTTCCTCAAAGACTTATGCGTTTGCTTTAGGGATGCAGTCTCCATTTAAATGTCCCCGGTGGCATGTAGTTGGGAAAGTGGCATATATGACAGAGCTCCGGTTCTGTACTTAGCAAGTTAGGATAGCAGCACCTGCCTCCCTACCAGGTGCATAAATGAAAAGTGGTGGTGATATACAGAACGCAGGTCTATTTTCATCTCCATTTTACCCAGTAGCTCCTAGCAGGATGCAGAGGAGCTGCGAGCAATTTGACGAGTCAATAATTAAATGAGTGAATTTTTGAAATGCTTCATATATAGCTTGTGCTTTAACACACAGAATGTACTTTTTCCTTAGTTGGTTACAAATAGGGCTCATTTCTGACTGCAACAAATGCATCTTATTTGGCCTATTCAGGGTTTCTTTGGACACCCAAAGGAAAGACAAGAAATTCCAGGCATTTCTCACTGGGCCTTCTCACTGTGCGCTGGTCTCCGAAGCACATCTCCCCGCAGCATGACCCACGAGCTGAGGAGAGGCTGAAATCTCCTAGGAGACATTCTGTTTGTGCAGTTTGGCCTAGCTGGTTGAGAGACTGAGAGACAGGTCTTCCTACTTATGCAAAGGAACCTTTAAATATGCCTTGAGTAGTGTGTGTGTGTGTGTGTGTGTGTGTGTGTGTGTGTGTGTATGTATGTGTCTGTGTGCACATGCGTGTGCACATGAGTAAGTCCAAATAAATATTTTGAACAAGTTTCTAAGTGAGTCTGTTCGGATACCACAAAATAAGCCTCACAGGAATAGAAATACCATTTATATTTACACAATGTACATGGATGTTTCGCCATGGTTGCCCTGAGCCAGCCTCAAGGTGAAACTGATCTGCACACCCAGCAGGCCTGCTCCATTCCTTGTCCACTTTTGAATTCCCAGGGAAATTTGGAGATGAAGTTGCATATAGTCCAATGTTTTTAAAATCACCATTACTTTGTGTGTGTGTGTGTGTGTGTGTGTAAAACAGGAATCAAACTTATACCCTCATGCTCTCCAGGCAGATTGCTGTGTCACTGAAGTAAATCCTTGGGCTTAGGTCACCATTTCTAGCTTTGGTTGTAATTTGCAAGCTTGTTAGGGTCAAAGGATATAAGTGAATATAGACATCTTAGAATCTTGAAATCATTTCTGTTTGGCACTTGGGATCTGCCTCACACTGCTGGAGCGACTGTATGTGTTGCAAGGGGAATTCTAGGAGTTTCTTGGGACATAATTTTAAGTTCCTGCAACCAATCCCAGGGTGGGACAACCCCTTCTCTAAGAATTTGAGTTCAGCACCCAACTCCAGCCTTGTAGAGATGGATGGATGGATGGATGGATGGATGGATGGATGGATGGATGGATGACAAGGATCCACACAGCCTGAGCCATCTAAAAATGTGACTACTTCTCTATGATTATGTTTAATTTAGCTTTCTGTCACAATCTCCAGACAACTCTGCTGCTGCTGTTGTTTTGTTTTGCTCCGACTCTGAGCCCCTATCCTGGCCTTGAAAAGTGAGGTAGCATCAGGGAAATCTTGCCTTGAGGCACAGTGGCATTAATGAGAACTTGGTAAATGCTGCAAAGGGAGGGGTCTTGCTTTTAGTCTGGTGACTTGTGTTAGAAGCCGGTTGTGTAGTTTGTGTTTAATTGCTTCCCTTCCCTTCAACCCCACATACCCTTTCCACAACATTATCTTCACCAGGCCCTGTTGCCTTCATAAGCAAATCAGGGAGCAAACCCAAAATGCTATAACAGGATGGAGGCTAAGCCTTGCAATGAAAGTGCAAGAGGTGGAAGGGCAATGTAATTTTCAGATTTTCTGTGTTCCAGTGAGCCATGTGGCTAGTGTGTGCTGAGCTCTTCCTCTGTGCCAATATAGGATTAATGATTTCACGTGCTTTTTATGATTTAATTCACTATTCCTGGTTTCATATCATTGCTGCAATAGAACTAAATTTCAATATCCATAAATGATGTAAAGTGTCTTGCTTATCAAATATTTTTCCTACTTTCCACTGAATTGGGAAGCATTTAAAAACACACTGGTAATAAATGTACTCTGTTTGTTGAGTAAATGAATGAATGGAAGGACAGGTAGCTACATAAATACTTATTTGCTGCTGATAGAGAAGTAATAATACTCTATTTCTCTCTCTGCACTCAAAATCTGAGGGGCTATAGAGATGCTGTAGTCCAGAGATTCTCAAAGTAGGTTCCTAGACTAACAGCTCTAACATCAGCATCCCTCAGGGGACTTGTTAGAAAGCCAAATCTTTCATCTCTCCCTAGATGTACTGTATCAAACTCTAGGGTGAAGCAAGCAATCTGTTTCCACAAGGTGATCCTCATGAATGCTGTGCTCACCAAGCCCCAATCTGGCCACACCTCCACAGCTTATAAATACGGAACAGACCCGAGGGGCTAAGCCTTTCCAGTTTGGATGTGTCCTCATGTCTGATCCCAGGGCATATCCTATAACAGTTTTGTCAGAGGCATGTCCTGACTGAGCATAAGAAAACAACTCAGAGAAAGGTAGGTGATGAAACGTTGCTTGGGGGTGGTAATCTAGAGTAGCATTCTATTTTCAACGGCATGTACAGAAATTGTCACTGAGACTCTTTAAACTCAGGCTTCTCACTGGTAATGTAGACATAGAAGAACTTACTTTGTTCACATGATCTAAAAGATGGTTAAACAAATTTTGTGGCAGAGGATTGAAAATAAAGTCTTAAGGAAAAATAGCCTGCAAGTTATGTCCCATGAGCTCACTCACAATTATCGTTGTTTTACATATGACTGAATTTCAGTCACAGCTAGGATGATACCTTTCTGATATAAATTATCTTATTTAACTGGTTTGTAACTTTTCTGTGTCTGTGTATTTCCCCATGCTGCGTGATAGTAGTAGCTTTGCCAGGATAATGTTCACATATATAGTGGTGCTAAAATATTCATTGACTTAGCTACTGGTGTATTTGCAGGGTGGAAGGGGTCTTATGAAATGTGCTGATGCTCTGCTTAGCTAACATTGCATATGTGAAATAGCCTTTACAAAAAATGTGGAACTAGAAATTCAGCTTATAAAACAATTTGTAATATAAAGTATTAAATTTATAAAGATTGAGCTGTGCATCAAAATTCCATTGGAACAATTATTTGTGTAGAATGAGGTCATAGAAATACTTCAAAGTTTTAGTTAATTAATTTTAATATAAGGTTAGGGCAAGTCCTCTTTTTAAAATTGGGAAGATAGCACTTAGCAACTATGGGGGATTGTTTTGAGATTGGGGATTTATCTAGCTGTCACTCATCTTTTTGTTGTGTTGTGTTGTGTTGTGCTGTTGTGTTTGAAGAGGGAAACTGAGGAATAGATTTATGCATGCAATGTATGGATAGGCAGTATTTCACCATCAAGCTTGGCTATATCAAGAAGCTCCTTGAGTTAGAAGAAGCTAGGTGTTTTTAATGGCCTCACTAAGACTGTATGGCAGCCAGGCACTGTGTTTTCATTTCTCTCCTTTTCTATTTTTCCTCTCCCTTTTAAGTTACCCTATCTCATCTGTCAACTTTTCATTCTAAGAGACAGATGTGATGTTCAAGTATTGAAGCATTCTCTCCACTTTAATGGAACTTTAGCCTCCTCTTTTTACTAAAAACATTTACTATTTTTTCTTCTATATGTAACACTAGCATGGCAAAGTGCTTAATAATTCTAAATTCTGGAACAAAAATATGCCTAGGGCTTTGTGACCTTTTTTGCAGTATGAATATTCAAAAATATAATCACTCATTTCTTGCAGAGTGCAGAACATGCTTTCATATAACTGGAACCTAAGCAATAAGCACCTGTGGAACAGCTGTCACCATGGGCATGACAGAGCTCTGCCTGCTACAGGGCTGGTCCTCACAATCCCCAAGAATTGATCTCTAAACATGGGATTGCTGGAGGGTGGTGGCAGCGTTGCTATGATGCAAGGTGATGTGTCCCAGGGAGGATTCATTATCTGAATGAATCCTCACATAAAAGGTATCCTGTTTATTCCAGAACAGTCCAACTGGGAGAAAAGAAACACTGGGTCAGTGGTTGCTCTCACTAGAAGAAACACACTCTTTAGGAGACAAGGAAGGTGCAGAAGCAGCACCTTGCCTCCAAGCCAGTCAGCAGCTCCAGAATTGAGGGCTGAGTCCCTTCCCAGAGAGGCATTGGGAACATACCTGGGGAAAGCTCAGTCCAGTCATGAGGAAGTCAGGGAATTTGAAAGAAAATGTCATCATGGTAGAGTGTCTCCCTACTGCTGGTTTGCCCAGAACTGCTGCACTGTGAACACTGAAAGTTTGATCCTCAGAAATGTCTCAATCCTGGACTAAGAAGAATAGGTTGCTACTCTCAAGCATCCAGGAGCTACTTCAGGCCCAGTTCTCTTATTTCTCAGCAAATATAACAAACAGAACGTTGGCAGCCAAAGGAGACCCAGAGAGCCCACTCGTTAGGTCCAGATGTCAACAGTATGAATTGGGAAAGCCAGAATGATGAGGGTCCCAGTTTACCCCAGACTGTAGCCTGGGGCATGTGCTTACTGAGCTGTAATTAGATTTTAAAGAGATTCCAAAACAAGCATTTGGCTTTGTTATTCAGGTAAATATTAAATGATAGCACTGGGCTCTTCCACAATAATGGCAGGCTTAAAGATTCTGGATGATGATAGCTGAAAGAATCTAGTCCGAAAAAAAGAATGGCGCATAGTTCTTTAGATTCTTTCATCCATACTAATGCCTTGCAGAGCCATGGGACCCTCAGCTTTTTGATGGAGTTGGTTGTATGCGATACACAGATGAATAATAATTTCAAAGGCTGGAATCAGGTTCACCTGCAGCTTACCTTTTGCTTTTCGGACTTGATTATAAAAATGAGCTGTTTCTGGATTTTTTAATGTTAATTAGCTTATTCTTAGTGTGATTCTCTATTATAGAAAATTTAATTTTGCATGAAAAACATGATAACTAATTATGTGAAATTTGCATACTCAAAACTAATTTCTAAAAATATTTGCATAAATTTCCTGGTGTTCCTTTTGACTTGTTAACAACCTCATCATAGTAAATTGCTTTCCTAAATTGATATAACACATCTGCCCTGTCTATGTCTGATTTTCATAAAAAATGAGTATAGGTAAACTGTTTTCCATGGTAAGTGGACAGTCTTGTCTGCTACCCCAAAATGAGCTCCTGTCTTGGGTGTTGTCGTTAGTATAACGCACCCTGAATGTCTTCAAATCCCAAAGGTGCACAGTGGACTCACTGAGTAGTTTTGGCAGCTTAATGCTTTGCACAGAGATGACCAAGAGCACTCCAGGTGCAGCTACGTCACATTAATGGTAGGTGCTGCTACCACACTGATCTTGAAAAGGGCTCCTGCATGGTTAGTGCGAATGTAGGCTTCACAGCAGGCGGCCATTACTGGGTTTGCATTATTTTATTTCAACTTAGAGTTTTTTAACCTGATGCGGCAAAGAGCTTTAATGTTTTCCTGATCTCCTACCCTCAGAATGAGACTTTGGAAACAAACCTTGAGCAGTTTGTTACTTAATGTTAATGGAAATTGAAAAACTTACAGCTTCCACAGTTAAGAAGCCTTAAACAGGGGGAAAGGAAGTGGCACATACAGGACAGCAAATATGAGGATGGGTGGTTAATTACAGACCACTGAAGATAGGTTACCCTAGCATAGTGAGCTTGAGTGTACCTGGAAGGCTGGCTAAATGAATGGTTGGGCCCCTCCCCCACCACAGATGGGTGGGTCAACAGAAAACCCTGACAGTGCTGCCAACAAGTTTCCAGTAGATGTGAATGCTGCTGGTCAGGTGCCCATCCAAGAAGAACCTTTAAAGTAGATGGTAATTATGAGACGAGTTTTATAGGAAGTTAGCATAAACTGAGTCCAAGGGGCCATTTTTGTGAGACTTGGGAGAGCCAAGAGGAGATCAGCAGGGAAGTGAAGAGTTGCCGCATTCCAACACGGCTTCCTTCTCAAGGATGAGTTTGCAGATAGACGGGGGCTCTGACCACAAGGTCTCTCTCTGAATTCCGACTGGCTTGTTACTTTATTTCTCCACTACTGCCCCAATGGGAGAGTTCCAACTCCTCTAACCATACTCTATCACATATTCAATTTGTGTTCTCTCCAGAGAAAAGAAACTTCTTTTGTCCTGAATCAGAGACTTTCTACTGTCAAAGCAAAATGGCTTTCTAATTGCCTTTCAAACAAGAGAGCAGTGCTTATTTACTTCAGGTTGTATCGGGCCTCCAGTTCACTAAGAATCAAAGCTCCTTTTAATCAAAGGAGTGGTAATCACTTTATACCACAGTCGTTAGGGGATCTTCTGAGGATAACCTTAAATTGCTTCACGGATAAAAAGCTAGAAGGTTGCGGATAGGAAATGCTGAAAAATTGACTCTGTTTGGTCACTATCTGAAAAACAGAAGAGTTTCCTACAGTTTATTTTTTACCGCACAGGGAATGAAGGACTGTAATGAGAGTATGTTAGTTGGCTATTTACTGAGCATGGGTTCTCAGAAGTTGGTGTCACCTAGAGAGCTTGCTAAAAATCTAAGATGTAGGGCCTAGCTCTAGAGAGAATGGTCTGACAGACATTCAAGAGGTGGCATTGCTGATAAGCTTGCTGGTCACATTTGTGAAGTATCTTCTAATTTATTTATTCTTTTCACTATCTTCATATGAAGATCTTTCCTATATGATTGGTAGTTGTTTCCACAGACAGGCTTCTCTTGGAAGCAGTTCATCCTGGTATCAGAGGCTCAACAAGGCAGAGGCTGAGTTGGGATGCTGACCTGAAGGAGAAGATGAGTGTGCATCCTGAGAGCATAACTGTTTCCCCAGTATTGCTTTTCCCCCACGTTTTTCCTTAACAGAACTAGATACTGCTACAGTGTAGGAAACAGGAATGCCTTACAAACACATTACACGGCTGGCTGATGTAGCTTGGATTTAAGGAGGCAGAGGCCTTTTACCAAAAGAGAGTTTTCTTATTCTCTTCATCTTTAGTTCCCATTAGCATTGTCATGGTCAGAGTTCTACAAATGAAGGGTGATTGCCGGAAGTGACCCACTTTGCCTCTACGCTGCTTGTTATACAAGCCCCGGCCTTGGTATAGGAAATCATTTTAACATACAAATTAGCCACTGAGTCCTCTGGGCATTTAGTCTTTTTCTGTGAAGTTAATTTCTTCATGGATTGTGTTGAACAAGTTCAAGTATTTTTCTACAGAAATGTTGCCAAGTAGAGAGAAAATGAAAGATTCTCCACATTGTAATAAAGGCCCTCCAAGAAGACAGCCTCCAGTGAAGGGTGAGACTACTGAATAGGCTTCAGTGTGTCTTGATGTGGTGATGGTGGGGCCGAGATCTGACTTTCAGCTTTGTTTTTTTGGTGTTACAGTTTATATCTGGATGTCCCTTAAAGCCTCATGGAGTTATGGAGGGGAGTGCTTTTCTGAGATGGCTGGAGTTAGTGAGTATAGTGCTGGAATCAAGGGTATGTGACCATTAAATCAGTCTGCTGATTGGCTTGGCATAATTCTGGCTAGGGTTGAGGCTGTGAGTGCTGTACCTACCTTGGGGTGGGTAGTGTGCATGAATTGTAAGAGATAAAAAGAAGGCCAAGCCGGGTGTGGTGGCGCACACCTGTAATCCCAGCACTCGGGAGGCTGAGGCAGGAGGAGACCAGCCTGGGCTACAAAAGTGAGCTCAAGGCCAGCCTGAACTGCATAGTGAGACCCTGTCTCAAAAAGACAAAAAAAAAAAAAAAAAAAAAGGGCCAGTGGTCCATCACCTGCCTGCTTGCTGTATGAACTTTCTCTTCTGTGATGCTCCTCTACTGTGCCACCCTGCCTTGAAGTTGGGCTGCTATGACTTCAAACCTCTACAAGCTGCGATCCAAATATAACTTTCCTTCTTAAACTTTGTGTGTTGGGTATTTTGTCACAGCCTTGGGAAAAGGAACCGGTACAGTGATACTCATGACTGGCTCAGTGTACTGATGAATTTGTGACTAGGTGTGATGTGAGGGAGTGAAGCATGGGAGGAAGAGGGGGGTTGTGGTGGGCATGGCCCATATCCATCATCCCATAAGGTCTGTAAGGGCCTCTGCTTCATGCCGCCAGGCCAGGGACTGTTTCTCCCCTGCCGCTGTCCTTTGCCCTGCCCACCTCTATCAGAACTATCTGATGATGTACTGAAACATCTGTAATCTGTGACACAAAATAAACCTTTCCTTTTTAACTTCTGGATATCAGATATTGTCTTTCAGTGACATGAAAGTAACCAAGATAGGTTTTTCCCTCTTTTTCATCTTTGGTTCTAGGGATTGAACTAGATAGTCTCACAAATCAAAGTGTGCTTTACTTCTTTCTTAGGCCTCATACACATGCAAAAAACCCAGCCCCAAGCCTCATACTCCTACTCCAACCCTTGCCTTGCCAAGGTGCAATTTAATCCTCAGTAAAGGAAAATTCTTTTTCATGCTGAGTTAGAACTATTCTTTTATTGGTCTTTGTCAGGTATGTGAAAGAGGATGACTAAAGAATACCATGTTGAAATTCAAACATAAATGGTGGAACACTCCTTCTGAGTCCTAGTGATTAGTCTGAGCCTGGCCACAATTCAGTCTGGCCCTTATTCTCATGGTAGTTTTCTCTTGGGAGTGTTTTGGATTGTGGTTCTTCAGCTTTCATTATCATTTATATTCAAACATCAGAGTTTCAGAATTTTTTATAACTTTTGGGTTATTTTCATATTTTTGTATGAGACTTCACCAGCACCAACTTGTGAAGTAGTTGCTCAGAGGATAGTGGCTCCATGCTGTGTTTCTGAGCTGCGTGTCAGAGCCTGTGCTCTGGAATACATTGCTGGATGTTACCATGATGAGCCGATTTGGTGGAAGAGGAATACAGTGTCCACCATACTAATGCATGTATTCTTTTCTTCTTGTAGAAGTAAAAAGAAAGTGCTAGTGTCTATACTAAAACAAGTCAGAATATGTTAGATATTTCATAAAAACAGTAGTCTCAAGGATCCTAAGAGTGAAGAAAACTTAGATGTGGTCCATTAACTTCATTTTTATCATGAACTTACAGATATAAATGTGATCTTTCCTGAATACCTGTAACCAACCACCCAGGGGCAGTAAAGACTGAATCTCTGAAATCCTTTACTCTGGGAGTGGGATGCTTTTTCCTCCAGTGTAATTTG
Source organism: Myocastor coypus (assembly GCA_004027025.1). NCBI lineage: Eukaryota > Metazoa > Chordata > Mammalia > Rodentia > Myocastoridae > Myocastor > Myocastor coypus. Next base: position 22,967 of record PVJA010020239.1, on the reverse strand, counting down.
TGTTAAGGGTTCATAAGGGGGAAAGGCAGTTTATCAGGGAAAACATGAAGATCCTTTAATCCACCAATGCTTTCTGCCTTGATAATAAAAGCTAACCAAAGCTTGTATGTTAGTGTACGGATATATATTTTCTATCACTCTGAAAGAACTTGCTCATTTTATGAGGGAAGCATGAGAAAAATAAATATAAAAACAAAACAAATAAAATATTTTCATGGTCCTATTATAAAACAAAAGATTCTTCTTGTCTTAGGCAGCCTACATGTTTCTAAAAGGTGGAACACAGGTCTTCTGGATACAGCATAAATAAAACCATCTTCTCCCTTTTTAAGCATCTTCGTGTTTCAGTCTTCTTCCCTAAGGATAGGCTAGCGGCCAACAACACCAGAGCCCTGACTAACCTTGGAAAGGTCCCTCTTCTGTCTGCTTTATTCAGGCTATTAATGGTGTCCAGTTTGGAAAATTTGGTCATTTTGAGGGTCTTAACCTTTGGCACTCCTTTCTTCATGGACCGTGAGGCTCTCCTGGTCCTCATCCTCCTCCGTTGGCCTGTCCTTCATTCATGGCTGGCTCTTCTCCAGATGGTATGGTTCTGGGTCTTTGCTCTTTGTGTGGTTACTTCTTTCTGTAGCCTCTTAAGGTGTTCTGGCTCCATGTTGTGTCTCTGCACATGGGAATCCTAAGCTGCTGACCAGTCTCTCACGCAACAGGCATCTCCAAATGTAACTGCCCAAAGGAGGACAATTTCCTCAACACTCCTTGCGGAAGCATGCTCCTTGCATAGCTTTCAGTCAGCAACTGTCTGTTTTCAGTTGCTTACACCGGAGTCAAAAGCTGTCATTGATTCTCTTTTCTTCATATTCCATATTCAGCCTGTCCGTGAGTTGTCCCTTTCATCTTAAAAGCATCTGCATTCAACAAATAAGCATGAAGCTCCCTCTGATGGCTCTAGATGAGGGCAGTAGTCTATTCTAATCTATTCCAATGATCTCCAGAGGATGTCCCTGCCTCTGTCATGCCCCTTACAGTCCATAATAGTCAGAGGCATCCTGTTGATATGAGGTGAGACTGTTTAACCATGAGTCCTATCCCAGTGCAGCTGCTTCTTTCCTCACTGAGAACAAAAGGCAGTCCTTATCAGGAATTCAAGGCTGTTAGAATTGCTTTCTTCCTTCTACCCCATCTCTGTGCTTTTGCCACAAAGTCTTCTGCACTCTTCCTGAAACAGGGATATACACTCCAGTTCATTTTATATAAATGAGCTTTCCGAGGGCATTATGTGGGATGGCTTCTCATTTTCTTCACATACTGCTCGTAATCTCCTGACTGACTTTGCTCTCCCAGTCTGTCACATCCACCTCTCTACTTCAACCCTTTTCTCTAGTTTGTTCTCTCAACCCTTACAGCCTCTTAGTATTTTTATGTTCTGCTACTCTCATTAGAATGTAACTTTCCTGAGAGTGGAGACTTCTGTTCATTGTTCTTAGCTATAATTGCCAGACTTAGAAATTATGGAAATATTATCAGTATTCAAATATTTGTAGAATAATTAAATTTGGTCCATTTTAATTACTCTTACAAATGTCTTTAAGACAGTGGGTGGTAGAAACCAATGATCAGCAGAGCTATCTGCAGGTCATCAGTATTATTGTCCTCTGGAAACCTATTCTAGAAAGCTTGTTCTCCAGCTCCTCCCACTTCCACTGAGTCAAACTCTAGGGCTGGGTTCACAAGTTTGTTAACCGGTCCTCTAGATGATGCAGCTTCACAAAAGAAACACCATTAGTAGGAACAAGCGAGTGATCCTGCTACTGCCTCCGGCCCCAGCAAACTGGAGAGCTCTATTCTAGAAAAGCTGGCTCTAATAGTGAGGAGCACTGCTGCCTTCATTTTTCCTTTTTTTTTTTTTTTTTAACTTATTTGCAGATTCTATGATAAATGTTGGAATTACAAAACATAAAAGAAAGGAAATAAAAAACTTTATTGGCCTGTCCAGGAAAACTAAGAATTTTGGCTTCCAGTGGTCCCAAGACAACCCTGAGGTGTAATGAGAGATAAAATTAATACATAACTAGCCAGATCTTGAAAGGAATTTTAACAGTAGGCTCTGGGACCCATAATACATCACAGTGAGTGAAATGATATTGTGAGATCCCATTTTTGGGTAGAAGGAAATGTGTAGATAGATACTAGATTGATGAAGAGGATTCACTGATCAGCCAGGGTTTTGATATAATATTGGCATTAAGATTAATCTGTGGAGGCTGGAGAAATGGCTCGTCAGTCTAAGCATCTGTCTGACAAAAACTCAAGGACCCAGGTTTGGTCCCCTATACCACATCCTGCACTGGAACTCTGTGCTAGCTACCAAGATTGGATCTGGTGGTGTACTCCTGTAATTCCAGTGCTGGAGAGGCTGAGACAGGAGGATCACTACAAGTCTGAACTGCATAGCAAGACTCTATATCGAATAAATAAATAAGTAATAAAATTTTTAAAAAAGATTAGTCCTTGACTTCCTATAGCCAAATTATTCTATGTAGAATGTCCAGGACCTAAATGAAGTTTTCTGTTCTATGAATTTTCTTTTGTCACTGTAAAAATAGAGATTGTAATGGGGATTCTGCCTACCTTGTCATCTGTATTTTTATGGTGACTCCTTTATATGTCTAAATCCACTGCCAGTCTAACAAATGACATGTTAGTGACTTGTAGAATTTGTAGACAGATTGAATTATTTTTCATTTCTACTGAGAGAGAGAGAGAGAGAGAGAGAGAGAGAGAGAGAGAGAGAGAGAGAGAGAGAGAACAAACTAAACCTTAAAATGAGTGGAGTTAGTTCTCAGACCTAAATGAATTCCTTCATTTGGCCAATAGTACTTATCTCCAAAAAAAAGAGTATTTTAGGAAAATACTGTACAGGCCTCTTAGATAAATAACAATCATTCTTCTCTTCAAACCAAGTTTCTCTATTATGTTTTAGTCAGGAAAGAAGGTCAAAAATAGCATCTTTTCTTGGTTTAATATAATCAAAACATCGCTAGCTGTACATACTTGTCTCGTTTATTAGAATGGAGACCTGAATGTGAGAATACAACTTAATTTCTGTCCTTTCCCTTGAGCTAGCACAAGACATCCAAGTGGAACCCAAGACAAATTTGCAGGGGTATAACTAGGATGAATTTGGAAGTTTGTCACTTTGTGATGGTTTTTAAGCAGCCGCATGCGTTCCCAAATGGATCAGAAGGGGCCTGGAATGGTGTATGTCCACCTCACGCATCTAAAATCCACTATGAGGGCGGTTAACTGTGGGAAGGGTATTTTTGGTGGGTTTTGGAAAATGTGCTGAGCTGAGCAGAGGCTACTGTAGTCTATAATTGCCTGATGTTAACTGAATCACATTGCCATAATGTGAACATTAGTTTTCTCGATTGAAATGATGATCATGACTCAGAGATTGGGGGCATCGAAGGACACTAGTTGTCAAAGTACTTCAGAAAGCTGTGAGAGCTGCAAATTGCAGCAAATAATCAAGGGATATTAAGCTGTTTACCGGACAACTTAGTGTTTCTCTGTCAAGGTTTCAAAAGAATTGGCACTTGTTTTATAAACTACAACGTAGACCTAGCCACTATAAACAAAGTGACCTCAAACTACAGTGTTTCCAAGAATGTAGTAACTCGTGTATTTTCTAGGCAAATTAGTAAAAGGTGGCAGAAAAATTAGGGTTGTGGACAGGTCCTGTAGGAACCATCACTTCCCAACATGAATGTTTAAGTAGCATCTCTGAGCTTCAGCCAGCATCTACAGAAGTGCACAATGACCAGGAAGCTTGTCTGTGGATTCCTGTAACACTGCCCAGAGCATTTCTACTTAGTTGCCATTGGCTTGGGCTCAGCTACGTGTGCATTGCTAGGAACACAGAAGGCTGGGATGTAGCTCTACCTCAGGAGCATGTGTTCAACTGGGGAGGATGCGGGGGCTATGAAGAAACATGAGGAAAATATATGATGCAGACATAATATTTTCCTCTCCAACTAATTGTTATGTTTTTCACAACTAAAGTCTGCTGAATTATCTGCAATTTGATTTGTCATAGTCTACTTCTTTGATGCCAAATAGCAGAGAACAAAGCTTTTGTAATGGCCCCATGGGGTGATGTATGTATATTCACATTGCTGATATTTTTACTCATTGAATGTTATGCAGATAATGTTCTCACTCTGTGGAAAATGCAAGTTGACTTGTCATTCTATCAGTTACTCACCCACCCATTTGATAGCAAACGTTATTTGTGACCTTTATAATATGCTGAAATCTTTTACAGCCCCTATGACTGACAAGAGCAATACACAGAAAGGTTTAGGATTAGAAGCTTACTACACACACACTTTTCTTTTGGTGTGATTGTCCATAGCCTCTTTCGGGTGCCATTCCTAGTTTAAACTAATAGGTGAAATATGGGTATACAGCAACTGTTGAAAACCTCTGTGATATGATAAAATAAGAAATATATAAATTTAACCTCTGACTCCTTGTCCTTGTCAAACAGCTATTAAAACATTGTAGGTTGGGATAGTGGGAGTACTAGAAGAATATCTTCTCTGAATATTTGTATATGTTGTTGTCATTGTTGTTGGCTTTGTTTTTGTGTGTGTGGGTGTGTGTGTGTGTGTGTGTGTGTGTGTGTGTGTGTGGCTTGAACCCCCAGGCCAAGCATTATTTAAAATTTGTATCTTGACACAGGGTCTCTCCAAGATGTTCATTTACCCAGGCAGGTCTTGAACCTGGGATCCTCCTACCTCTAAACCTCCTACAGGACCAGAATTACTGCATGCATTATTATTTATCTCTGGCCCTAGTATTTGGTTTTTGACCTCTGATACAACTCTGATATCTGGTGTAGGACTTTTGAACCCCTTGAGGTTTCCAGGGTGATAGAAGCATCTGTTTTTATAATGAGAGATGACTCTAGGTGGGCTCAGAATGGGCTAGCTGGCCCTGGGGTTACCAGTCATGTGAATAGGGGATGTATTGGTTCATTACCCATTACTTAGATGAAATACCTACAACTTAAAGAGGAGAAGGTTCTTTTGGCTTAGGTTTCATTTCATGATTGTTTGGTTCCAAAGAAGGAATAAGAGTGCAGAGACCTGCAGATGGAAGCTATTTACCTTCTTGCAGCCAGGAAGCAAAAGGAGAAGAGAGAAGCCAGGGACAAGAATGCATTCTTCCAGGCCATGCCTCCGATGGTCTCCTTTTCTGAGCAGGCCCCAGCTCCTAACAGTGCAGTCAGCTATGAGCTCATCATGGGAGGAATCCGGTGAAGAGCAGCGACCTCTCCTGAGCCAATCAATCACCTTCCAAGCACAGGAGTCTTTGGGGGAGACCTTTGAGACCTAAACCACAGCAGAGGTTAGAATGTTGAGTCCCAACTTGAAGTCCCCACTTGGGGTTCAGGAGAGGGGATGAAGGTTGAGTGGATACAAATGATGCAGTCATGCATGTGTAAATTCTCTATTGAAATTCTCTGTTTTATAAAAAAAAAAGTACAGTGAGTTCAGAGAGCTCCTGGACAGCTGAACCTGTAGAGCTTACTAAAGCTCACCAGGAGAGGGGTGGGTGTGGAAATTGTGCACCTCTTCTCTTACACCTTGCGCCATGTCTCTTCCCATCTGACTATTCATCTGGATCTCTCAAAAGCTCAAGTACAACTGTTCAACATAAGTTATGAGTTTCTTTAATTTCATTGAGACACTGCAGCAAATACACTGAACTCAGACAGGAGGTGGAGAAAATTCTGCGTTATAGCTGGTACCTCAGAAGCACATATGGGAGTGTAGCATTATTTGTGAGTCACATCTGAGTTAGGGGACAATACTTTCTAAGACTGAGCCCTCAATTTTTGGGACCTAGGTGGGCCTCTAGGTAGATAGTGTCAAAATTGAATTAAATTATAGGAGATCCTATGGATGTCTACAGAGGGTTGTTAGTTTAATATCAGAGAAAATCCCTACACATCAGGTGTCACAAGTATTGTGTTGAGTTGAGAGGTAGAAAATGTTTTGCTGATATATTTTCATAACTATTTAATACTCTGATTTTTTAAATATAACTTTACAGTTCAAAGGGGAGCTCAGATTCATAGTCTGTTCTCAGATTCTCCTGTGATTTTCCTGTTATGAACCCAAGTCCAGCTAGGGAGTCAATTTGTTCATTTAAGTCATCCTTGAGGGCGTGAGATGGTCAAAGTGCCCAGAACGTGTTGCATTACACAGACGTAAGGGAGAAATACTTTGAGGAGGTCATGGCACACCCCAGAAGATTTGCATAGAAGAGGCAGATGCTAAGGAGTGTACCTTGGAGTGATATAGCATGGAGATAAATATTTGGGTGACCCATATTGCTGATAGTTGGTCAAACTCCGGTAGTTGGTGGTTTTCTAGTGGACAGTAAAAAACGGCCTACAATGGAACCTTATTCCTGATAGAAGAACAAATGAAGACTTAGTGTAAGATCTCTAAGTGATAGACAGGGTTAGAGAGCCTAGGAGGAAAAAAAATATTTAAAATGTTAGCGAGCCGGGCAGGATGGCTCAGTGGTCTAAAGCGCCTGCTTGGGGAAGCTTGGGCGGCTTCAGGGACCACGGTTCGATCCCCGGCACCACGTGCTGCGCCAGCCCTGACCTCGGGGTGGGCTGAGCCGGCCATAAAAATGAGTGAATGAACAAGCAAAGGTTCTGAAACAAGAATAAAAATAATAAGTAAAAAACAAATTAAAATGTTAGCGAGACACAGGGGCATGCTTCTATAATTTCAGCACTCTGTAATTCTAAGGTGGAAAGTTACAAATTCGAGTCCAGCTTGAGAATTTAGCAAGACTATATCTCAAAAGGGGGGAAAAAAAGTGTTTCTTGAACTGGTCCTGAGATCTAGGCCAAGCAAGCAAAATCGTGAGGCTCCACCTTGTGGAGGCCATCTGTGGCTCTAAAGGAGAAGCTACTCTAAGGAATTTGCATTCCCTTGAATGAGAATGTGGAACTAAAGATAGCTAATGGGGAAATGGCAGTAGTGGAATTAATCAGGTGAAACTGAGACTCCTGAGTTGATTTCTTTGTGATATTTAACAAAGAAAGATGTCTGTCTCCTTGGAAGAATTTACACTGGCACAGATGCCAGCTGAAATTGAGATACCTTACTATTTATTACCTCGACTGTGTATGTGTTTGCCATGCAGATGTACCTTTTCATTAAGATGACAAAGTCATTTTTCGAGGGCACCATTCTCTGTTAGGGTAGTTTTTCACTTCCTAATTGTGGAAATTCTTGTATCTAATCATGTTTCTGTTGATTTGAACAGCTGGTCTCTGCATTGCTGCTCCTTTGCCCAGAGGTGAACTGGGAATTCTGCATTAGTAGTCACAAAATTGCTGGCAGGATTTCACAGGCTTTAGCATAAGTAATGCCAATTATAATATAAAGATTATTTAGAGGGATTTGGGATCTCTGTAAGCTTTGATAAAATACTATATTTTAAACACTACTTCAAATACGTGGTATGTAAGATCTCTACATAATTAGTATTAATTTATAATGGGCCTTCCTCAGAACTGACTTATTTCAAACAATAAAGGAGTCACATTAAATGCTAAATAGATATGCAAAGTTTAGTATATCCATAAGCCTCTAATCACTTCAGATGTTTCATACTAATTGCCCTGAAACATTTGCATTAAAAGAACTAAAAAGCAAAGTTCTTGGAATATATTTCTAAAATGATTCTAATTTGCCTAAGTCTTAGCCAAAGAGCAGATGTCCCTTTAGTACTGTACCTTTGTAAAGATTTGAAAACATAAATATAACTTGATGTTCTTCACCTCTTTAACCTTACCTTGGGTGACATGTTCTTACTGGAAGACTGGTGTGGAAAAGTAGAGAAAGGGTTCATGCCCTGGACATCTAGATAACCTAGAGAACTGTCATTTTTGTATGCTTTCAGATCTTTTATGTAAAGTTTTGAAGATATGATAAGAGAAACTATGAGTAGCTTACATTCTCCTTTTATTTAATATTATACTGAATGTTTTCTTTCCTTCACTTACTTTTTCTATTGCTACATATTCCATTGCTATATGTTTTTAAAGAAATGATTTTTTAAAGTATGTTTTATTTTAATCATCCCCATATTATTGAAAATTCAGATAAATATATGCATTTCAAATTCTCACAAGTGTTTTGCACATCATTTGCTTCAATCTGGTTATTTCTCAGGATCACTTCTAGAAATGAACTTCTGGATCAAAAGTGCATGGATATTTAAAATTCCCTACAAGTGAACCACATATGGCCAAGACACACCCTGTATTTAACCTTTTGCATTAAGCCAAGAAGGGAGGAATCATTTTTGAACCAGTGTACAAAGAGGCTTTTATCTTTTTCCCACTGTTCTTCCCTCTGCCTATCCTGAAGATACATCACGTATATTCACATGTAACTTCTGCATGTTTACATCAATTAACATTAACAACATCTGTCTGGGTTTTTCATGTGTATTTAATCTTATAACTCATTTTACATTATAGAGACATTTGTTTGTCTGGCTTAGCTTCTTGTGAACTTTCCTTTTACATTGTGGATTCCATAGTCACATTTTCAGTGCTTGATACACACATGTATCTTTTTTTTTTAATTAAATTAATTTTTTTTAAATTTCTTGTTTCAAAACTTTATTTTGTTTATTTATTTATTTTTATGGCTGGCTCAACCTGCCTGGAGGGCAGGGCTGGCGCAGCATGTGTTGCTGGGGATCGAACCACCTAAGCTCTCCTAAGCAGGCACTTTAGACCACTGAGCCATCCTGCTGGACCTGCACACATGTATCTTTAAATGTTTTCATTGAAGAAGTATGTGCTGTATTTTTGTTTTTAATAGATGAATACCTGAGAATGTCTTTCTGTTGTGGAGTTTTGCAAGAGTTGTTTGGCTGAGAATAATAATAGTTGGGGTTTTCTGTGTATACAGCATCAGTAGATACTGGCATTGGCCAGAAGCTATTCAGTCAGGCGCCTTTCCTCTGGTTGGAAACCTGATTCATGCTAGGACATTTGTTTCCTTCACTACCTTTCTTTGGCTCCTAGGTCCATGGATGCCAGTCTCTTTTTCTCCATTTACTCTACCTGGAATGTGATCAGCCCTTTGACACATGTCATCAGGTCCTTGTTTTTCTCTCCTAAAATATTTTTTTTTTCTGCCTATCTTTGTTTTTTATATTCTAAGTCTTATCATATACCCCAAATCCCTAATAGTTGGGTAATCCTATATTTTCTGATCTTATTTTTATTGAGTTTCTTTCTTTCTTTCTTGCTTTCTTTCTTTCTTTCTTTCTTTTTTCTTCATATTCACCATTAACTAAGTTAGTGACATTTTAAATTTATACTCCCCAGGATTGTGGCTTTTGTTTGTTTGTTTCTTTCTTTCTTTTTTGATTGTCAGTTCTATAATTGGTCTCAGGAAAGCTGGGAGATAATAAAGGTTGTGGTGATTTGGAAGAGTGTGTAGGACAAAGCAAGACTTTGCTATTCATCCAGGAATTGAACTCAGGACCTAATCTTAAACTCAGGACCAGGCAGGTGTTGTATCACTGAACTAAATACCTGAACCTCTTTGCTATTAATCGTATTATCATTGTAACTCTAATTCTGTCTTTCCACTTCGCCATATTTTTCTGGTAAGGCTCTGCTTGTAGTCTCTGGGCCCATAGCGCTGTACTTATGGTAGCTGTAGATATATTGTGCCTCACTTCCAGCCCTGTAGCTACCAGCCCTGTTGTTTCCTCAGCTTATCTCCAAACAAAAACACAATTGCCTCGGGGGCCAATTGTTCCTTTATTTTACAGAATGATGAAGATTTCTCTTTAGTTAATTAACTTTTCCAATTCAAAGGTCAGAAATGGCAAACATATAAGGGTCTCCCTCAGTTTTTTTAGGTAGACGAAAGAGTAGTTTCACACAACCAAAAGCACATATGAGCACCCTCTCTTGCTCCCTGCCTGGCTTCCACTCATGCCTCTCCCCACCCCTCTGTTAGCTTTGTCATGTATGTGAGTGAGGTGGAGGCAGGTAGTGTTCATCACCAAATATTATCTAGGTAAGTTAGGTATAATGATGCAAGAGAGAAAGACAGAGCCGTAATGGAAGGAGACAATGCGTAAGCAAAGTTTTCCATCATTAAGTGATGTAAAATTTACCACCACAGTTATTTCCTATGCTAATGAAATATAAATAGATATCAATAAATAAAATATTAAAAAACATTCTGTGAAGAAATAAAACAAACTTTCATTGCAGAATAACTAGGGAATAGTAGTGGTTTCTATACCATATATCATGATAATTAAAATAACAGCCAAAATGTTATTCAAAGTTAAATTGTAGAAAAAAATAGATCCTAGATTCTCATATTTATTTTAATATGAGAAAATTAAATGAAACTAGTTTAGACTCAAACAGCTAGTATTATTGCTTGAACTAGCTTCTAAATAATATTATGAGCCAGGGAGATAGCTCAGGGGCACAAATGCCTGCCTGGCAAGTGCAAGATCCTGAGTTTGATCTCCGATTCTTCAAAACAAACAAACAAATAAATAAATAATTATATTTAATGACTGAAAAATCTATATTTTTCAGTTTCCTATTCTAATAGTTAGCAACTAGATTTAAGAACCTGCCAGCATAAAATAACAACTCTTCTTTAAAGGAAATTAGACCATAGTTTATTCTGAGACAAGTATGAGTTGGCATGGCCCAGGAACATGAACTCAGCTTATCCTAGTTGACATGCTCTGCTGTGGAAGAGGATACATGGACTCTGCCATTCACGGCAATCAGGATATCCTATTCAGCTGAGGTCAAATATTCAGCGATATCTTTAATACAGATGCTCCTTTACAGAGCTTCAGGTCACAAACTATATATTTAAAATCCTAATGTTTGGTAAGAGCAAAGAAAATAGATAATAAAGTGATTGCTCTTCTTCAGAGTAGTGTACAGTACTCTGGAAAAGAATAACATGGCATGAATTTGCTACGATAGTATGGTATATAATTTTTTAAACCAGGTAGTCCTTTTATGCTTCTTTAAATTCTTCTTTGTTTCTCTCACAAAGAAGAAAAAAATTAAAGACTAGAAAGATAAATTTCCCAAGGGGAGTATAATGCGGAAGATCAAATCTGGATTTGAACCTAAGACTCTGTGATTCAAAGAACATATCAGTTGTCACTATACCTTTGAGATTCTCTCTGTGGGTTAACACAAGAGTGCATGAAGTAACGTGATTTGCATTAATTTAAACTGTTTTCCGGGGATTATGTGCAATCCCTTTTCTGGTTCCTCCCTCTCCAATTCCATTTTAGACCCTCTTCCCCAGTATTCCTGTTATGGATTCTCCACTGCTGGCTTCTCTGTTCTTCAGATAGCACATCTCAGCTCTGTACAGGTGCTGATGCCCTTGCCTGCAGTGTTGCGGCCCCTTGTCTGTAAACAGTTACTTCCTCCTCTGCTTTCAAGTGTTTGCTCAAATATCATTTGCTGAAAGTCATCACAATGACTGTGTGTGAAATCAGTGTCATTGTGAGTCCTTCATGGTATCGTTTCCTTCACTACACATGCCTCTTCTGAAGTCAGTCTTCTCACTTAATAGTTTATATATCCCTGGGAAGAACATGAGGGTCTCTAGAGTATTTCTTGGCTTTGTGGTACTGTACCTACAGAACTTACAATAGCATTTGACATAGTATAGATGTCCAAAGAATTACTGAAGGAAGAATAGAAACATAAGATTTGTTTTTATTTGGAAACAATGGCTTGACAATTTTCCAGCTGAACATACATGAAAAGTAATGTCTTGGTAATCATGAACATTCTAAGCCACCTTTTAGCCTCATGCAGGACTTAAAACTGTAACTATTCTTTGCAGCTTCTGGGAGTGGCAGAGATGTTTGTCTAGGTTCCAACACCCCGAGGAGTGTTGTTTAACTTTTCAGTAGGCATCTGAAAATAAATGTTTATTCCAAAAGCATAAAACTCTGTTCATCTATAATAGAATAAAATGCTTTAATAGCACTTGTTTTTTAGCTAAACACAGAATTACTTTTAGAATTAATGCAGTAAAACATGTTGGAAAGGTAAAATGATTTCTTTAAGGCTGTGTGGGGAGATCTGGGTTCCAAAACTCAGGACTAGGCTTTCTATTGTGTCATATCAGCTCCTTGTTCTTGTCCCCCAATGGATAGACTATTCCTACAGGAACAGTGGATTATGTACAGAAGTCAATAATACAGCTGCATTTCAGGAAGAAAAATATCAATAATATAGTTCTTAATTTATTTTAAATCCATAGAAATAAAAGAGAGATTTAATGTTGAATCCATTTTATCTTTGTAGTCTCAGGCGTTTGCTTTGCAGAAGCAGAGTTTTAAAGAGCAAACTCTCAAACAGAAAGGGAAAGTAGTAACAGTTTGGAAAGGAACATTATGTACACTTTTGCACACTGTATTTACAAGTTGGCAATTGAAGCTCTGAGACACATGAGCCTACTATTGAGAAATCACAAATTAAAACTTAGATATAATAATCTAAGGACCTTCCTGGGTAATTCTCATGTGAAAAATAAATCTTTCTATTCAAGCATGCTTCTTGAAAGTATGGCATGAAGTACACAAATTAGTTCAGACATGCATTTTATTTTTTTATTTATTTTTTGTCTTTTTGAGATGGGATCTCACTATGCAGTTCAGGCTGGCTCTGAGCTCACTGTTGTAGCCCAGGCTGGTCTCAAACTCCTACCAATTCTCCTGCCTCAGTCTCCCAAGTGCTGAGATTATAGCTGTGTGCCACCACACTCAGCTTCACACACACACACATTTATAGCACAAGGAATACAAACATCTATGTCTTCCTGGATGAAAAAGATTTATCTTCTCAGGCACAACATAAAACCTGTTTTGTGTATATATAAGAAGTCAGAGAAAAGTTCCTATGTCTATCAGTAGAAACAAGTGACCAATAAAAAATACATATTTCCACATCTTTTAAAATATTATTTTCATTCTAAAATGACCATCAGAATAAAAGTAAAACCAAAGCCTTCATTTAGTCTGATTCTTCTAAGGTTGGCCGAAACATTGGCTCATTAATGTCTATAGAGAACATAGTGTCCAGTGTAGATAACTACAAAATGTAAGCTGTTTTTTGTAAATAAAAAGATTTTTATGCTGACTCAATAAAAGTGTCATTTCCTCAAAGATTGGCTATAAAAAGTATCATACGATACAGAGAAAATAGAATTGATCGCCACTGACTATGCTTGTAAATCATAGAAACATAGACTCTCAGCACTTGGAGGGAGACAGGATTGTTTTGTGGAAAGTATCCCTTATAAGGGACACTGTTCACTATTGTAATGAGCTTCTTTTTTTTCTCTCTCTCTCTCTTGTATAGGAATATATGGACTCTAATAAATACATTGAGCATTTGCTAACTCAACTGGAGGAGCAGCACAGAAGCCTGCGAAGGTAAGTTACGTTCATGTTCTTACCTTTGCTCAGTCAGCAGTCTCTACAACTTTGTTCTTGGTCATGGACCAGGAGTAGAAAAAAGTATCTCCTTTTACTTTCTATGGGAGAAATCATTCGTGATCACCTAGAGACTGCTGTTGCTTTAATGAAAGGAAAGGAACAGGGCCAACATGAGGCCTTGAATCTGGGATCTGCTCAGAGGTAGGAGGATGATGGGGATTCTGGATCTTATCAAGAAATTAACTTGTCCGTGGGCCACTGGCCATACTTCCAGCATGGTGGAAAATGGAACACAAATTCTCTAATCCTTGTCTACTTAATGAATATTTATACTTTTCTCTAATTAAAAGGTAGACTATATTTGCCTAAACATTCTGCTTCTTTCCATATTAAAGGTGAGCACTTTATAAATGCTGTTCTATCATTCTCTGGTATTTGGTTTTTGCTTTATGTGGTAGGATCTGACTCTAGGCAAGAAAAGGCACATGTGCATATTTTGTAAGTGTATTAGAAATAGAAATTGAAAATACAGAAGTTATAACCTCAAGGCACTTATTCATTACCTTGGGCATATGCTGACAAAGCCAGCTGTAGTGCCATTATTTAGCTCTTTATGATCTACACAGTCATGTCTTTTATAGGTTTAATTGTGTAATCTGATTTTTTCCCAAGTTCCCACAGCTCTTCACTTTATGAAATATATCAATGCTACATTAAATGTTGCTTCACATTATACTGTACTTATTTCTCCTTATGACCCATGTCCCACCAAAGGTCAGTAACCCCTAGAGTCCTGGAGCAAGTGCGCTTTCTGTACACAGAGATGGTGGGTGAATGTTTATTAAGTCACTTCCTTTCCAAATCTCATCAAAATCCATCACCAGTGGTTGAGTCGGTCCATCTTTTTTCACCATTGCAACAAATTCTGTTTGTAAGCTCATATTCACTATTGTGACTTTAAAAAATATTTATTTATTTGTTTGTTTGTTTGTTTGCTACAGGGTTTCAATACACAGCTTGGTCTCAGAGTGATCCTTCTCTATCTACCTCCCTAGGCCTGGGATTACAGCTGTGTGCCACTGTGCCTGGTTTCAGTGGCTGGCATGGCATACCCAGGTTCCAGAGCCAGCAAAGCATGTAGTATTGGAGATCAAACTGTAGTCCTTATACTTGTCAGGCAGAGGCTTAGACTGCAAGTTGTCTCCCCAGCCCCAGAATCTCTTTTCTTTTCTTTGTTTTTAAGTTTTTTCTTTTAGTTTTCCTTAATAGCTATGCTTCTTAAGTAACATACTCTCTTAATTTATTTTACCCATTTGTTTTACATAATTTGTTTACTCATATAATTCATTGTTTTACTCATATAATTTTCCTACAAGAGTATATATATCTTGCACTAGTAGAAAGTATTTTAGTTTCTATAGATAGAAAAACTGCTATCAGAATATAAATGATGTTTAATTTTTAAGACTGCAAAAAAAGACTAACTAGCACATATTGGTTATTTTTAATTTTATTGGTAGAATATTTGCTAGATTTGTTTTTTAGAGCTATAACAGTATCTGATAACATTTTTCTTAACCATAGTAATAAAATCTATAACAATGCATTTATGATTGTATGTCTTTTTAATTATATTTCCATAGGTCTCATAGAAAGTACATTTAAAATGATACATAACTGAAGTGTACCTTAAACTATGTATGTAGAATATTTTGTTTACCCTATCCTTCTAGAGATAAATAGCATAAAAATATAATGATTGCCATGTGATGAAAGAAATTTAGTTTAACTTTGTCAATAAGTATATTTTAAACACATTATTGTTGGAAAGTGGTGGATTCATAGCCTCTGTCAGCTATTTAAAGCCTGCAAGTGAAAACGTATTTTTTCTGCTTTCTTCAGGTAGCTATAAAAACGTTTTGGTCTTCTCAGATAAGATTAAATTAAAATCCCATTTCAGACATAGATTGGACTTAACATAAAGTAGAAGCTCAGAATTTTGTGTGCAAGCACTTCCTTTAGAAATGGAATTTTTACTTTAGAAATGGAATATTACTGTTAAAGAAGCAAAGCCTCATATACAGTGTTATAAGATCTAATAAAACAGCTTCATTTGAATAACAATGAAGGACAATAATGGCATTTGAATGTCAGAATAACTAGTGGGAAAATGGAAATGAGAGGTATTGAAAAGTAAATGAAAACCAATAATAGATTTATATATAATTTATTGAATCATGAGATTACATTTGATTATATTTTACAAACAGATCCTAACTTGACTGACTTAAAGTGACAGGGCTTATGGTGGTTATTACAATATCATAGCTATGACTGCAGCCAAATCGTTTTTGGTGAGAAATGTGTGAAAGTGAACAGTGTGGGAAATCCTTCTTGGTTATGATTAAGTTTGTCAATGCTTTATTCATAACTCGGGGTAAAATCTTATGTGTGGAGGACCATAGGATAACTTTCTTTGTACACAAGCACAATTGAGTTGCCTGAAGTTAAACAAATGTTTCCATAAATCATTACAGACTGCTGTGATTTTATTGAGCTCTTGATTTGTGGGCGCTGTAATTATCATGGAGTGGGCAGTTTGTCACTGTGGCTGCTATCATATGATAGACTTCTGTGTCTACTTGGACTAACACAACTTTTGAGGTTAAGTCTGGATATATTTAGTCCTTTCATTAACAATTGATCAGAATTTTTTTATGGTTACCATCTTCAAGGACTGACTGAAGCATGCTCTTGTGGTCTCCTATTGAATGATAAAAGAGTTAGACAAATGATGAGAGAAATGGGTACGAGGATTACAAAGTTTTCATATTTTATGGAGAGGTGCTAGTTTTGTATTTTAGTTCCTTATAGAATATAACCATCTGCTATGACATAAAAATATACTGTAATCACACTCAAGATAACTGGTTATTTTAGGTCCTACTTAGCATTCTGCTGAAATAGATAGTCTGTCTCTAAGTTTTCAAATTGAAAAGTAATTTGTGGAGTTCCAATATAGTGCTCAGCATTGAGCTTTTCCCTCAATTGTCTTGGACATCAACAGATTCTTTGTAAGGAGGTAAACTTACAAATCTATTTAAAGAAAAGGAAAGAGCCAGAATGTAGGACTTGGTCTAAATCTACTCTAACTCTTATCTCCCTGTTGGATTTGAAAGAAAACAGAAACACACATTAAAATGTGTGCACTGGTTGGTTCTGAAACACAAGCACAATTTCCTAAACGTTCATTTGTTCTGATATGGAGTTACTGTATTAAAACAAAAGTATTTTGAATTTCATGATTTTTGTATCATGTGTTCCTATTTCTGATTTAGCAAAAATAAATATGTTGACATTATCTGGTATGGTTTATTATAAGGGAATGCAAATAAACAAAAAATAAAAAATGATGTATAATTTCAAAATAAGATGATAGAAAATTAGCAATGGTTATTACATTGCATACTGTTATTTTCAAACTAGTTGTTCATATTACTAGGCATAGTTATGCAAACTTGATCAAACAGTTAAGCAGGAACTGTTTCTTTCAATAAAGCAATACAAGGTAACAGTACAACTATCTTAGCAATCTTGTATACACCAATACAGTTCTGGAAACATTAGCCACAGTGATTGGACAAGAAAGATAAATAAAAGGAATAAGGATAGGAAAGGAAAAAGTGAAATTACCGTTATTCACAGATGACATTATACTCTATGTAGAAGATTTTAAAAGTTTTATCGAAAGACTTCTAGATTTAATAAGCAAGTTCAGTAGCTTAGCTGGATACAAAGTCAGTGCTAAAAAATCAATAGCATTCTGTAGACATTTCTATTTGTCACCTTCACTGATTCCTTGAGGTTCCTTTTTTTAAAGTAGTTCTGTCATTCCACATAATATGAGTTGTCATTTAACTATTAGTTTGCACAGGCTAGGACAGGAGTCCAAGTCCAAAAACCTTCTGCTTTCCCTTACTGTGATATAATTCTGCTTTTAGTTTTTTGTGCATAATTTTACTTGTGGCATAAATGAGTCATTTAAATGTCATGAATATTTATGGATTTTATTTGTATTTTTGCAACCACTTGCCAATAGCATCTCTTAGTTGTGGAGCTATAAATGTCTCTAGACGTTTTCCAAGTGTTCCCTAGAGGGCAAAAATAATCTCCTTTCTTTGTAGAGAACATAGCTCTAAATAAATCATTTACACAAGTATTTTCCTAAGTATATTACAGGAAAACACTAATTCAGGTGTCATGAAGTTATAGATATTTTAAGATAAAAGTATTCAGTATCCAATTAAATCTGAAAACCACTATGCAAAATCTGGTTTTAATTTTTTTAATTAGAGAACAGAGTCATTGATATTGCTAATATATGCTATACACAGAGTTATTTTTACTTCATAAAAATATTTCTAACTCCTACCTGTCTTATAGAATCTATTGTAACTAGGATTCTAAGCATAACATTTCTTCTTTCTCCTCCTTCTCTTTCTTCTTCTTCCTGGGAATTAAACTTACAACCTGTGCTCGCCAGGCAGGTGCTGTACCTCCAGCACCATATATCTTGGAAAATGGTAATCCCTGTACTTCACATCTAAACGTGTACTACACATGACTTCTCCTTCCCTCTTTCCTCTATTATGCTGCTGACATTCTACTGAATTGATGCGAAGAGTCTACATTGCTGGTAAAAGATGAAAGGCAGTATACGAACAACCAGTTCTGAGTTTGTTCCTGCTTTCCTGAGAGGATGCTCTAGCCTCTGTACTCAATTCCAAGAAGCTGTAAATTATTTGTTACAAACTCTTTGCTCTAGTAGAACACTTCACTCCTGTTTCCCAGGGAGAAGAGATAATGGTTTGCTACACTATGAGAGGGTGTGAAATATCTAACAGAAAATGGGAAGTAATTTTGTTGGGAAGAAAGAAAAACTCATAGGGCTCATTCCCTCCAACAACAGAGTCTTCTTTGTATATCTAACATGCATTTAGAAATAAAATTTCAATTTTGTTTTCTGGCTTGTATATGACTTTTATGCTAAGAAGAAAAATGGTTAAAATGGTAAGCACTATTTTTCTCATTATTATTCAACTGATGCTTATCTAAGTATAGTCAATATTAAAAGAAAATAATACTCAATATTCATTCATATTCTAAATTATGTTGATATTTTTGTTCATTTTTTGGGAAAGGGTATTGGCCTCAGTACCTCTAATATCGTCCCAGGAAAGAATTTTCTTGCACATGCATGTGCAAAGGGTATCATTTTTTTTACACACATCCCAGTTTTCTGTGTGTGGAAGCAAAAGCTCCTTTGCTAATTTGGCATCTGGACATTTCTTAGTAGGCTTTAACCAGAGGTAAGAAACAAAAGTTGATATGTGGTGAGCAGCATCATGCTCAGAGTGTCCCTGTGTCTGAGATTTGCCTACCATGTATCTTGGATATTAGCATTGTATTATCCAGGCCACTAAAGAGTTAGTGTGCTTCTATCCTCATGGGGTTAATTTATGTAGACTAAGGAGATGCTGAGTATTAAACAGGTTGCCTTTGCTGTAATCATAGACCTCCACTGGGAGATTTTAATTGGCAACAAGTAAAATTGCTCTGCATGAATTCTTAATGGTGGACACTGAATAAAATAAGAACCGTGATTTGTTTAAATCCCTTCAAGAGAAAAAGGCTATCTCTAGGGTTTAGAATGTGTAGCAAACAAAGAGCACTCAGTACTCTGTAATCACAATCAAAGCTCTGAAGGGGAAACATCGTGCTATGCCAACGCAGTGAGGGCAGTGTTTCCCACTCTGTATCCTCGTCTCCCTTCACTGAAGTGAAAGGAGACCAGGTCTGGCATGTTTTACATTATCTGCTCCTCTGCTGAATTTCTAATTCATAGCTGCGTTATGGGGAATTTGCAAGCCCCAGGGCCACCTTGGAAACCCATCAATGTCATTCCCCAATTACCCACCAGGGGTTATTTCAGAAATGCAGACAGTCCCAGACCCCTGCCAGGATAAGTCTGGCCTCAAAGCCATGCCCTCTGCCCAGGACAAAGCGGAATAAATCAGGGCTCTGGAAATTGGGTATTGGCGCATGCTTCAATGATTTTGTCATCCCTGGACAGTAGAAGGGAGGGCTATGGGCCAAACTATATACCAAGAATTATTCCTGTAGACAGCTTATATTGATACAGAGGAGCAGTGGCATCATCAGGCTTCTGCTCATGACTCAGAAGCCCCAAATGAGTAGCACCACTGTCTTCGCAGTTACTTTTGTTCTGCAATCAGATAGGCTAGTAGAACTAGGTCCAGAGAGACATCTGAATTATTTAGAGCAGAACATCACCCAGGTTCATGTCTGACTTTGCACCTTGCCATCAATGTTATACTTATAAGTAAGGTTACCTATATGAGATCTGCATAGACTGCAGGGGCAGTTAGTGTTTACATCTCAGTCTTTGGGTGGGATAAAAAGATATAATGAAGATCAAGGTGAAAATCTGTACCAAGTTTATAGCCATGATTTTCTAATTCTTATCAAATATTTTCTCCTGTCTTTCTCTAAAGGCCTCATACTAAATCTTCAGAAAGCATGCAATTATGTTATGTGTAACCTCACAGATGTGTAAAATAGACTGTTAAAAACGCTGTGGGTTTTGTCCCTTCTTTACTCCAAATTTTGTGCGCATGAAAAATTTGCATATACTTACCAAGACCTTAGCACCAGGGCTGGCAGGAGAGCAGAACTTCAAAAACACATTCTGGAAGACACCCTTAGAAGTTGAAGGAAAGCTCTCCAGAGCTGTTAGCACTGGGATCCAATTCCTGAGAAGAGCATAATGCATAGAGCAAAGAAGCAGCTGTCAAATAAACTGAACTTGAATTTAAGATTTTAGCATTTAATTGTAGAGAGGATGATGAGAAATTGAGGTTATAAAATTCTTTACCGTTAAACAAATCAACTCCAGTATGGATGGAGTCACTAGGTTAGCCTACGGAAATATAAAATTCTACCTAATGTAACTGAGAGCATATCTTCCTTTCAAAGACTGATTCACTGGAGTCATGCAAAGCTTTCTTTTAAAAAAATATTCTGCTCATTCATTTTTATTGGTATAGGTTGATGATGCATAACAAATACATTCATCATGGGGAACTGGTACGTGGACATGTAGATTCTTTCTCTCCTTCTTGGCCTGTGTATCTCCCTCCATCCCCTTTCCAGTTTTAGAGTCCATATTTTGTACAAAGATGATTTCAAAATTATGCTTCTAAGTTAATCATGCTTGTGGTTCCCTAAGAAACACTGTGAAAGTACTGGAAACTCCAAAATGAATAGGGTTTGGGAGTCACACAAAAGTTTATCATTATTTAATATGAAGATATTTAGCTTAATACACACTTGTTATTCTTAGATCTATTGTTAGTGTAATAGGAGTGCCAAGAGCCTAATATGGTTTATTTATCTGAAATTAAAGGAAATTAAGTAAAAGGCATCTTGTAGATTTATTTGGAGCAATACATGTCACAAATCTCTCCTGCTAAGTTGGGAGGAAAACTATAGTAGGCAGCAGTATAAATGATCCACTTGACCTAAAGATGTGTAGTGATGCTGCTCTTATACCCATTGTAACAAGGGACAATTACTTTTTATCTGAAAGGAGAAAAGAAATGAATAACTTACCATAGCACTCTATTTTATTTTAATGGAAAAATTCAGTAATTTTACAGTATATTTCTAAAAAGGGCTTTGGGACCAGGGATATATCTCAGTGGTTTAAGCACCTGCCTAGCAAGCACAAGGTTCTGAGTTTGATCCCCAGTACCATAAATAAAGAAAAAGTAAATAGGATTGAATATATATATATATATATATATATATATATATATATATATATATATATGTAATTTTTTTCCCTCTCACCTCATGTTCATTCTTTTTTTCAGCTTTCCATATGCAGAGGCCTGGGAGGGAAGGTTCTAGTCCGTACCTCCAGCCCACAGCACTGGCCTCTCTTAGAAGACAAAATACAAAAATGTACTTTCTTTCCACATGTACTTTAGTTGTGGTGCACTGTGTAAGTGTATGTGTCACAAATTAGACCTGATCAGTAACCCAAAAGAAAGGTGACCTGAATCAAAGAATCAGGATCAGACTAATGAGATTAGGAACTGGTGAGTAGACTGATCGTGCCAGTATCTCAGGACTGCGGAAATGTCTATGTGTGACTGCTGCTGAAGTGATGGCTCAGGTTGGCTCCGAGCAGCTGGGTTCATAGCCAGAGACCTAAGTCGGGCTGTTTTCTATATGGCTGTGCTCATTTGCCGCTCAGGCTTTGCCTTATCTTGGGTGCTCAGGCATTAGATGATTGGTTCAGTCTCCATGGAATAGTCTTGTATTTCACCAGATCTAAAATTCTTCTGGAGAGGAAGTCAAGGCACTCCAGCGCTTACCTCTGCACTTCTGCCTTGGTCAGGTTTCACCATGGTAGAGATCTCTCACTTAGACCTGCAATGCTGCAGAACAACATTATCAACAGGTAACTGCAAGCATGTCGGTACCCTCCTGGGCCTCCATGCTAGCTCCTACCACATGGCTCACAACAAGACAGAGGTTTCCAGTTTTCTCCTGAGGTCAGGGCTTGGACCTTAACCTCCTTGTCCTGTGAGAAGAAGTCTCCTTACTCCTCACGTATCTTCCAGTGCTTAGCGTGAAACAAGAAAAACGTCAGTGGTGAGAATTCATTTATCTGGAAAGCACAGAGACAATTGGAAATGTGCTTTATTCACCTTGGTCTGCAGTGGCAGAGCACCGGGCACGTGCTCAGCAGACTGCTACACTGTAGGAAGTGACGACAGCCCAGGAAGGGAAATCAGTGTGAGCTCCTGTGCCCCTCTGGGATGAACCACTTTTATTTCTAAGTCTGTGTAAGGAACTGAACTGAAGCAAGTGTAACATAAAGTCGTTTGTGTCAGGGGCATACAAAACACATTTCATAATTTCAAGTTAAATTTAGTAAGGTAAAAATTGTGATATTTAAGACCTAAGAACTGAACTTTCTAGCTTGGCAGCACAGCACCTCCCTGACAAGCACATCTTGAGTTCGATTCCCAGCACCACAAACAAAAAGAAAGATCTAGATATTGCTAGCGATATGCAAGGCCAGTAAGAATATGTTTCCCTACTTCCATACATCTTTTAAAATTCAATCATAAAGTAAGTTTTAAGGAATTTAATGTCTGATCATCTCTCTATATAGCAAAGGCTCTAAAATTAAGAGCCTTATAGAATTGTTTTGATATATAATACTGATACATATAATTGATATATGTGTATATATTTATAATTTAACAGTATAGTCAAATATGTTCCTATCCTTTTTTTTT
>PVJA010020238.1:0-37380 GCA_004027025.1 Myocastor coypus | reverse complement strand
GGGCTCAGCTCCCAGCGGTGCGGTTTGGGCTGGGCTGGAACAGGAAGTTAGTCGCGGGAACACAGAGGCAGGGCAGAGGGGCGCAGGGGCTTACCCGCGGCGGGTGCGCAGGCTCAGCTCCCAGCGGTGGGGTTTGGGCTGCTGCATTTTGTATTTAAGTCACTCTTCTAAAAAAAATTTGTAGGGGTTGAGGATGCAGAAAAGGCAAGGTACTGAGTTTGATTCCTGTTACCTCCCAAAATTTAATTATTTATTTATCTATTTATTTATTCTTCTTTTGAGTTCTTATACTAGGGAGACTATGTGATATTTGCACACATAGATCTGGTTTATTTCACTTATGAGTATATGTTCAAGATACATCCACTTATATGTGAAGGTATTGAGTTTATCATTCTTTATAGCTGAGTAATATTCCATTTTATGAAAATACCACATCTTTTTCAACCATTCTACAGATGATGGACGTTTTGGTTGTTTCTAAGATTTGGCTATCACAAATTGTGCTGCTATGAACACAGGTGCACAGACATCACTATGATATAATGTTTTCGGTTCTTCTGGAAAAATTCCCAGTAGAGGGATAGCTAGATTGAAGGGGATTTCCAGTCCTAGTTTTTTAAGAAGACTCCATACTGATTTCCATAATGGCTGCACCAGTCTGCACTTCCATCAGCAGTGGAGAAGGGTTCCTTTTTCCCCACAGCCTCCCCAACATGTGTTGTTGGTTGAATTCTTTACGGTGGCCATTCTTTCTGGGATTAAATGGTATTTAAGTGTTGTTTTGATTTGCATTTCATGATTGGCTAGTGATGTGGAGCATTTCTTCATGTATTTATTGGCTTGTTGAATTTCTTTCTCTGAGAAGTGTGTGTTCATCTCAGATGCATTTCTGAATTGGGTCTTTGAATTTTGGGAACTTAATGGTTTTTAGTTCTTTATATATTCTAGATAGAAGACCTTTGTCTGAATACTTATTAGTTAAAATCTTTTTGAAATTTGTGTGTTGTCTTCTCACTCTGTTGGTAATTTCCTTTGAGGTGCAAAAACTTCTCAGCTGGAGGAGGTCCCAGTTGTTGATTCTTTCAAGTGTTACACTTGCATTTTGATTTTTGTCCATGAACTTTTTGACTACCCTTATGTCCTCAAGATTTCCTCTCTCTCTCTCTATGTGTGTGTACATAGATATAGATATAGATATAGATATAGATATAGATATAGATATAGATATAGATGATATAGATATAGATATTACAGAATCTCTTTCGACAGGTCAAACTCATAGTGATCCTCCTGTTTTCAGCCTCCCAAGTACTGGGATTACAGGTGCCTGCCACCACACCCATTCTCAGTTGCTGTCTCAGCATGTTTTGTTGTCAAGACAGGAACAGCATACCGGGGATCAAGCCCTGGTCCCTGCACTTGGCTAAGCAGGTGCTGAGCTATCTGGTCAGCCCTAATTCTTTCTTTTCTGATTGCTCTTCTCTGTCACTTGTATTCATGTCCATCTCATGCCCCTACCCACAGGGAGCCCTTCCTGGTCCTTGTCTAGTCCAGGAAGTTTATATTTATGATCCATGGATAAGTGATTGGAATCCCATCAGGTTAATTCCAATCTACCCATCCAGTACAACCCATGGTGAGAATAAAGACACTAAGACATATTTATAACTATATGTCTATAACTAACAGAAGCCAAGGGGTCCTAAGTCCAGCCCTGATGATGGCTATCTGGAACAAAGGCCTCAACCCAAGTCCTAGCCTGGGTCTTATCCATTCATCAAGAAAGGAGTGGCTTGAGGATGAGTGACTGTGAGAATGGTGGGGAGCAGGTGAGTGCTGTGAGCTGGGCTAGGCAGGAGGCCTGCACTGACCTCTGCAATATGCAGAGAGAAGGGTATGCAGAAAGAGTAACCTGCATTACACAGTTGAGATAGCATCTAATGCTTTGGAATCTGTGCTTCAGCTCTGATGTGTAATCTTTCAAGCCCCAGGAAGTCATAACCTCTATCTTTAGACTCAATCCCAGCCAACAGCATAGAGCACTGGCTCATATCCTATCCCAACCTAGCTCACACTAGGGAGCAGCAGGGAGGTTCAGGAAAACACACCTGCCATCTTCAAAGACTACCACCAGCATATTGGCTAGACCCATATACATTGTTTAAAGCCAATTGAAGGGATAAGGAAAAGTCCTAGCCATCTCTGTACATTTAAATATATGGAAATAGGGTCAGGCTCAGCCAAAATGGACAATTGGTCACCTGTGAAGGAGAGCTGCCCAGATGGTCCACAAAAAACCACCTTGGAGATTTTACCTCAGGTTTTGATTTTCCATTTTCTTTTTTTTTATTATTTTTATTACTTTTAACAAGCAATAACAATGAGATAGTTTCACCACATGTCAGTAGGACAGCCACAATAATTAATACAATGCACACTGTTGTCTTCATAGTAGTGGTTCTGAGTACAAGATACAGACATAATAACTTTTATGTACACTATTGGTACAAATATTTCTTCTCATTGAACTAACAGAAAGTAATTGTATACATAGAGCAATATTCCACAATAGCAGTGGGTTACTGGCAGAACTGGCAATGTTGGAAGCTGTTGACTTGACATTTTTATAGCTCAGCATACTAATCTGGCTTTACTTTTTATGCCTCATGGTTAAACTTTTCTGCTGGGTAGTTAAGGCCAAGTTAAAGCAAGACCTATATAACAAAAGATGCAACTTTTTCATCTGATAAGGTCAGTCAAATCCCCTCAGGATTAACTTTGAAACCATTTACAGCGTTTTGTAGAACTTTTGTCAGTTTCAGCCATCTGGATGAGTCACAGCCATTGTTTGACCAGTTTGTTCTCTGTGAAAGCCTGAGAGAATGTTTTCTCTCTAGGTGACTCTCTTTAGGCACACTATACATTGTCCATCCTTTTCCTCTGTGGCCCCATAATCTCCTTGAACAGAAAATTTGGACACCACTTAGATACCATCTCACCCCAGAAAGAATGGTTATCATAAAGAAATCAACCAACAACAAATGTTGGAGAGGCTGTGGGAAAAAAGGAACACTTCTCCACTGCTGGTGGGAATGCAGACTGGTGCAACCATTATGGAAATCAGTGTGGAGACTCCTTAAAAATCTAGGACTGCAAATCCCATTCAATCCAGCTATCCCTCTACTGGGAATTTTTCCAGAAGAACTGGAAACATCATATCATAGTGATGTTTGTCCACCTATTGTCTTAGTTACTTTTTACTGGTTGCTGGGACAAATACCCAACACTCAAGCTGAAGGAAGGAAAGGTTTATTAGCTCACAGTTACTGGAGGTTTCAGTCCATATTCGGCTGGCCCAAGACTGAGTGGAGTAGGACAGACAGCATCCAGTTCATGGCGGCGGAACAGCAACAAAATGGTAACAGAGGCAGCCAACCAAACATGGCAGCAGAACAACAGCACTAGTCTGTCTCTCTGCCTCTCTTTATATTCCTATCAGGCTCTCTGCCTTAGGATATCTGCCCTAGACCACATCCATAGTCCCAGCCCTACTCAGACCAATAATCCCATCAGTACTATAACACATAATCCTGGTGACTCATGAGTCAAGTCTCAATCTATAGAAGTTCCCACCCAATGACTACATGAGGCTTTGGGGGGACAACTAGACATACACCATAACACCTATGTTCATAGCAACACAACTTGTGATAGCCAAGTCATGGAAACAACCAAAATGCCTATCATCTGAAGAATGATTGTTTTCAATTTTCATTCACTCCCTTGTGATCTCATCTGCCTCATGGCTTAAAACACAATGAAAATCTCTAATTTTCCTCCAGCCCCAAACTCCAGACTTTCTACCTAATTTTGCCCTTTATGCTTCTAATCAGCAGATCCAACTTAATGTGCCCAAAACCAAACTCTCACTGTTGTCCCTGGGCCCCAGCCCCCAGAAATATGCTCCTCAATGGCCATCCCTATTGCAATGTCTGACAGTGGCAGTCTTCCAGTTTCCCAGACCAAACACCTTGGCATCCTCCTCAAATCCTCTCTTTTTCTACACCCCACATCCAGTTCTGTCAAAAAATACCGTACCTACTACCTTCAAATACTACTCTTCACATCAAGTGGCAACACTCTGGTCTCACTCACTATCGTCCTTTACTTGAATTATTACAATAGCTATATGACAGATCTTTTAGCTTTGACCCTCACTCTCTTGCAAACCACACTCCACATATCAGCTTTTTGAAGTGTAAAATACATTAACAACATGCTTCTGACAGATAGACCTTTCCAGTGATTTCCACATCACTTTTCCCTTCTTATCAAACTTAGAATCTATAGTTTCTGTGATCATCATTTCCTTTACACATGACCTTAAGTACCAAAGCCCTTGGGTGATGTTTAAGGCCTTACTTGTCCTGAACATCTGACTAACCTCATCACTTTCCCCTTTCTTCTCATCATTTTTGACCCAGTTGTACTCATGCCTGATGTCCTTGACCACAAGAACCCACATATCACTAATCTCTTACATCTTCTGTTTCCTTATCTCTGGAATAGATATCTGGAACATAAATATTAGCTGAACCATAAATGAACCATAAATGAATTCCATGGAATGGAACTCTCATTCCATGATGTCATGGTCTGTGTCTAGTCCTCCCCCCCCCCCCGCCAAGCCTCATGCGGTCATTGAGGCTGGCTTCTAGAGTTGGTCATCAATTTATGATCCAATTATGGGATTATGCCTGTGAGTGCTACCCGTGTCCTGGGGCAGATAGCTTGAGTACAGTGTAAGGGAGGGAGAGAGGCTTGCTAGCTGCCCCCGCCACTGCTCCTCCATTTGCTCTTTGCTTTTCTCTGCTACCATGGACTGCTGCCCTTTGCCATGTGCCGCTCTTCTTTGGAGCCAGCTGAGCATGAACTGAAATCTCCACTATGAACTAAATAAACCTTTCCTTCCTGAAGTTTGGATGTTGGGTATTTCATCTGAGCAACAAGAGAAAAGTAACTAAGACACATGATGTGTGTCTTGGTTTAATCTTACATAGCAAAATAACGAAGACTAGGTACTCATTTCCCCAGTTGCAGAGACTCTAAGTCCAAGGACAAGACTCCCTCAGATCTAGTAGAGGAGCAAGGCTCTGCCTCCTGACTTCTCACATACTAGAGAACAAACAAAGAAAGAAAGCATTTAAATGTCTTCTTCCAAAGGCACTAATCTCACTCATGAGCGCTCTGCCATCATGACCTAGCTACCTCCCAAGAGCTCCACCTCCTGATGCCATAAGATCAGAGGTTAGAAGTTCAACAAATAAACTGGAGTAGGAATAAAGTATTTAATCTATAGCAATACTTCTTGCATGTGACCTTAAACCTGAAGGTTGATTCCTCTAAAATCTCACATCTTCATTGGTGAAGATGATATTTTCAAACCTGTCTCCTTGGTGATATATTTATGAATTTTTCATCATATCACAATATGATAGGTACTAAGTTATAGTTGTTGTAATCATTAATTGATGTTACTTCAGCAAATGATGAGGAATTTGGCTACAGAGTCACCCCATTATCTTTCTGATCACCACCTTGAGCCTTCAAGAGCCAAATACAATCCCAGTATGAGCAGGGTACCTCAAGGGGATTTTCCTCTCCCAACAACCCTTGGCCAAACATTCCAGTCCACCCTCTAGCTTCAGGCTCCATCAACACACCAGAGCCCTTCGTCTAACTACATTTTTTCTCTGGGAGAAAATAGCTCCCATGTGACACCCATTCCATCATACAGACACCAGGGTGGTATTCTGTGCAATAAAAGTAATTTACTAAATGGCCCTCTGGTGTTTTGGAAGAGTGAATTCATTTTGTGCAGGTCACAAGTTTACTTCCAGAGAGCAGCTTCCTCCCTGCCAGAGCTGGCCCAAGTCTAACAGAAAATCGAAACGCAGCATTGAAGGTCTATGCAGCAGAGGTTCCCCTTGGTCCTGATACTGTAGAGATGAGCACAGAGGGAAAAACATGAGTGATGACTTTTACAGCAAACCTGCTTTGTTCTCCACTGTTTCCTTTGGGAGTCTTAGCATGTCCAGAATGGACGAAAGCCAGGAGTATAAGAAGGAGAAAAGACTGCCACTGGAAAGATGAAGAAGGACAAGAGAAAGCAAAGGTCCCAGTTCCATACACAGAATGAAATGCCAAGAAATGCACTAAACTTGATTGGTGTCAAAGAGAGGCAGTGTTATATCAGAAAAAAAGAAATGCAATATCCTTAACCGTATGCTTAGCATGTAGTAAGGAACTCCAGCCCAGATGAGATGAATAAGAACATGGAGTGATTATAACGATTACAGAGCCTTTGAAAAATGCTAAGCTACCACACCATTCTTCAACACGCCCAACCCCACTTCATATATTTGTTTTTAAATGATCTCCTTTCCATACATGCGTGCTCTCTCCATCACTGCTCTTTTCAGATAAGTAACAGGGTTTCTCGCCATCTGGATTTGCACCATCTGGATCTGGGTTTGTACTCTGCCCTTTGTGAGCTTTCAGAATCACACTAAAATGTCAAACAGAGTAATACGCATGAAGAGACAGCCGTAGCATGCATCAGAGGGCACGTTAGGTTAACCACTATGCTTTCAAATTCATGCTTCAAGCTGCCTGAGATCAGAAGGAAATTCAACCAAGACAGCACTGTGCAATGGTGTGAGGTATCCGCTTAGCCAGTTGCCTTAAAGGTTTAAACGTGAATTCCAACAAATGTTGGGAGAAGATGGCAGTGTGGATCCTTGCCTGCCTCTGTGGCTCTCCTCAGCTTCCTCCAGTGTTCGCTTTCCTCCTAGAAATCTTATGGCCCGTGGCTTAGCTTTAATGAACCAGTTCAAAATTGTGCAGCACAGCTCTACAGGATATCATTTTTGCGGGGAAAAAAATCTTTGGTCAATTTACTTAGTAAACCTAGGTTGAAAAGTTAAGTAGATGTATTTACTAAAAGATGTTCAGTACTTGTGCTATGTGTGTGGTATCTCTCACACACAGCCTATGATGGCCTCCATGCTTATTGGATGATGGAAGCCTTTTTCACAGGGAACATCCTACAGGGCCCATCCTTCAAGGGACACATTTTTCAAAGGACTATATTACATCTTTCCTTTTTACTGATCTAAAGAAATGATAGTAGAGTCCCTTATGCCACTATAATAATCAATACTATTTTTAATAAATCAATACTATTTTAGGGAGCTATATCCTGGATGATTTGATACTGTTGGCTGAAATGTTTGATAAACATCAATTCATAATAGGGAAATCTGAACACTACAACATCAAGTTTATCACAAACCCAAAACCACTGGATACAAATAGCCTGACATCATGGTCCAGCCCATGAACTCCAGAGCCATTCTTCCTGAGTTTGAGTCCTGGCCTCCTCCACTGACTGCCTTCTGGCCTCTGCTAGCTTCTCTAAGCAAAAGCTCTCAGGCTCTCCATGTGCATAGTAAGGATAGTGATTATAACAACTGTACTGCTTCCACATTGTCACTGTGAAATTTAGTGAGTCAAAATGCAGAAAGTACTTAAAACAGTAAATATTACTGAAGCTCTTAGTAACACAAGTCATTTCAAACTCTCAGGAGAAAAGTTGTGTACACAGGCTTTGAAGCACAAAGTTTATTTCACTGGCCTGCTCTATCTAAAAACTATGTTATAAAAAATTAATTAATAAATAAAAACCCTCTTATTTTCAATATAAAACAGAGGAAAAGGACAACAGATGCATGAAGAAATGCCAAACATCTCTGGCCATTAGTAAAATGCCAATTAAAATAACACTGAGATTTCCATCTTACCCCTTAAAGAATGGGGTAAAAATCATTAAGAAATAAAATAATAACAAATGCTGGAGAGGTCATGGGAAAAAGAACCCTTCTACATTAATGATGGGAATGTGCTTGCTATGACCACTAGGAAATCAGTATGAAGAGTCTAAAAAAAAAAAAAAAAAACACTAAATTTAGAAATTCCAATAAACCCAGCTATTCTCCTTCCAGATATCTTCCCAAACAACTTAAGGACATCATATTATGGTGACACATGCACACCCAAGTTTATAGCAGCACAACTCATAGTAATTAAGCCTTGGAAGCAGCCTAAATGTTCATCAGCAGGTGAGTAGAAAAGGAAAATGTGCCAGGCGTGGTGGCGCACTCCTGTAATCCCAGCACTCGGGAGGCTGAGGCAGGAGGATCTGTGTGAGTTCAAGACCAGCCTGGGCTACAAAAGTGAGCTCAAGGCCAGCCTGAACTGCATAATGAGACCCTGTCTCAAAAAGACAAAAAAAAAAAAAAAAAGAAAAGGAAAATGTGGTCATTACCCACAGCAACAGAGACTACGCTGCCTTAAAGCAAGGCAAACTTGAGTCATGGAAGAAAATGGGTGCATCCCCATGTTTTAGAGTAATGGTATCACTAAGCTCTTCTTCTGGAGGGCTAAGAATATAAGTTTGCAGACCAAAACTTAGAGAAATAAAAAAGGACTATAAGGATAACCAATTATTTTGGGCCTAGCCCTTCAAGGTCAGTGAGGACTCAGGACAGGACAGAACCTGTATAGTAATATACTATAACTCAGTGGTTTCCCAAATTTTCTGTTCAAGGAGATTATGGGACCACAGAGGAAAGGGATTGAGGGCATATAGCATGCCTAAGGAGAGCCACCTGGAGAAAAACGTTCTCTCCGGCTTTCACAGAGAGCAAACTGGTCAAGCAATGGCCGTGACTCATCCAACTGACAACAGTTCTACAAAGCACTGTACATGGTTCCAAAGTAAATCCTGAGGAGATCTGACTGACCTTGAGAGGTACAAAAAATACATGTTTGTTATACAGGTCTGCTTTAACTTACCCTTGACCACCCAGCAGAAAAGCTGAAACATGACGCATAAAACATAAGGGTAGTTTAGTATGCTGAGCTGTAAAAGGCTCAAATCAACAGTTTCCAACATTGCCAGTTTTGCCAGTAACACACTGCAATTATGAAACATTCGACTATGTGTACAACTACCTTCTCTTAGATCAAAGAGAAGAAATTTATTGCACCAATAACCATTACAAAATTTATCATGTCTACACCCTGTGCCCTGTATAACTATAACAAGGAGAACAATATGCAATTTATCAATTATTGGGAATATGCTACTAATGTGCTTTGAAACTATCACATTGTAATTTCTTATTAAAAATAATTTGAAAAATACAAAAGAATAAAGGAAAAAAAGAAAGAAAATGAGTGCATCCATAATGTTGTGACAAAAATCAGACACCCAAGCTAAAATGTTCATGGTTTCTCTTACATGAGTAGCCCAAATTATAAGAAGTAGAAATTAGTAAGATAAAAAATAGAAATAGGGAGATAGATCTTCCTTAAATGGGAAGAGAATCAAGGGATGGAGGATGGGTTCCCAGTTGCTGAATGTCAGAAGTTTTTCCCAGGCAATTTGGTTTTTGTGAACTCTATCTTTATGTCTTTAAGACTTCTACTTACATTTTCCTCCAGAAGATTTTCTATACTTCAAAAGAAATTACTACCAGAGTAAAAAGAAAACCCAAAACTAGGAAAAAAATTATAGCCAACTGTCCCTTTGACAAAGGCCCTCTATCGAGAACATATGAAGAATTTTTTAAAAAATCAGGCCTTCAAAATTCAAAAACCCGGGGCCTGGTGGGATGGCTCAGTGGTCTAAAGCGCCTGATTGGGAAAGCTTGGGCAGCTTCAGGGATCACAGTTCGATCCCCAGCACCACGTGCTGCGCCAGCCCTGCCCTTGGGGCAGGCTGAGCAGGCCATAAAAATGAATGAATAAATAAACAAAGGTTCTGAAACAAGAAAAAGAAATAAAAAATTCTTTAAAAAAAAATTCAAAAACCCAATCCAAATGTGGGTATCTGAGATGAATACACTCTTCTCAAAAGAAGAAATAAAAATGACAAGTAAATATATGAAAAAATGTTCAACACATTAGTTATTTTAAAAATTCAGTTTAAAACAACACTGAGATTCTCACTCCAGAAAGAACCGCTGTCATCAAGAAGACAATGAGGACCACAAGATAGCTCGGTGGTCTAAGCACCTTCCTGGTAAGTGCATGGACCCAGATTCGATCCCCAGCAGCACATGCCACACTGACCCTGCCCCGGCCATGCTGAGCAGGCCATCAAGACTGGGCATGGCGGCACACACCTGTAATGGTATCATGGGGGAGGCTGGAAACAGGAGGATCACTGCCATATGTGTTACATCATGAGACCCTGTACCAAATATATATATATATATTTTTTTTAATCAACCAATAATAAAAGCTGGAAGAGGTGTGGAGAAAAAGGAATACTTCTCCACTTTTGGTGAGAGTGCAGACCAATAAAACCACTATGGAAATCAGTGTGGAGATTCCTCAAAATGGTTAGATTGGAGATCCTATTCAACTGAGCTACTCCCCTCCTGGGTATTTTTCCTGAACTGAAAACATCATACCACGGTGATATATGTATGTTCATGTCTATAGCAGCACAATTTTTCATAACTGAATCTCAGAAGCAACCCAGATACCCATCAGCTGAGGAACGGATAAAAAAGATGTGGTATTTTTACACAGTGGAGTATTATTCAGCTATTTAAAAAAAGAGTACGGAAGCTGGGCGTGGTGGCTCGCGCCTGTAATCCTAGCACTCGGGAGGCTGAGGCAGGAGGATCGGTGTGAGTTCGAGACCAGCCTGGGCTACAAAAGTGAGCTCAAGGCCAGCCTCAACTGCATAGCGAGACCCTGTCTCAAAAAAAAAAAACGAGTACGGGGCCTGGCAGGATGGCTCAGTGGTCTATGGCTCAGTGGTCTAAAGCCCCTGCTTGGGAAAGCTTGGGCGGCTTCAAAGACCGTCGTTCAATCCCCGGCACCACATGCTGCGCCAGCCCTGCCCTCGGGGTGGGCTGAGCCAGCCGTAAAAATGAGTGAATAAACAAACAAAGGTTCCAAAACAAGAAAAAATAAATAAATAAATAAATAAATAATTCTAAAAAATAAAAAACGAGTAATTTGAGGTTTTATCTATAAGTGGATGCAACTAGAGACCATATTTTAAGTAAAATAAGTCAGACCCACATGTGAGAACCTGCAAGAGAAAGTAAAATCTGAAGGGTACAGTGGATACTATAAAAAGGAAATGAACCTGTTCTAAAGGAAGGGATTACTGGGTTTAGGAGATGGACAAGAGAGAGAGCAGGGAAAGAGATATATCTATGTATGTAAGCAGGATGGTTTGGACAACTGTGCTGTGAATTTCTGCTGGTCTCTGGAAAGGAGAAGATAATGTTTAATTTGTTTTATATTCTTTTCTCAATTCTTTTTCTTTTTCTCTCTTCTTACTTTCATATATATTTTTTCTTTTTTTCTTTCTTCTTCCAATTTTGCATGTATATAGCTGGTAATATGAATAACTAATTTGAAGACAACACTATGCAATACAACAAAAACTGTGAAATTCATATTATTTTGCTTAGTGAAATTCTGTATCATTTGTAATTTTTCTGTTTTAATACTACTTTGTACTTCCTTTTTAAAAATTAAAAAAAAAAAGATGGACGGAAGAGAGGGACAAGGGTTGAAAAAAGACATTAAGATACGTCATGAGCCTAACCAATCCCATATCAGGAGTGGAATCATTGTGCACTATTAAAAACGTACCGATAAAAAATTAAAATAGATGCAAAAGAAATCAGACAATGGCAAAACAACACTGACTAGAAAATTGTATAATATCCAAAAATAGAAATTAGAGCCTATTCACTTTGGAATTAGAGAAAAGCAACAGAGACTGAAATGTAACTTATCCAATTACGTGAAGCCTCAGGGCTGTGTAGATAACTGTGCAGGCAGTGTGTAGGAGTTTGTGCAGCAAGAGCAACAGAATGTCAAGATTTTGGTATTTTGAATTGCTGGATTTTAAAAATGCCCATATTTGTGACATAACACCATCTTAATATCAATGCTGTAAACTCTTCATTAGCAGACAAATTTTCTCTTTCGGTGTTAATAATTATACATGAAGAACCCATATCCCTTTGCACACCCCCTCTTTTTTTTTCTGCCTTTTTGAGACAAGGTCTCGCTCTGCAGCTCAGGCTGGCCTTGAGCTCACTTTTGTAGCCCAGGCTGGTCTTGAACTCTCACTGGTCCTCCTGCCTCAGCCTCCCAAGTGCTAGGATTACAGCCATGCGCCACCATGCCCGGCCCTGCATACCCCTTTTTCCCTCCTCCTGACCCACATTTTCATCCCCTATCTCTCCTACTCTCTGCTTTCCCTTAACCAGCACAAAAGCCCCTTCCATCTTCAGCCATGTCTTCCCAAGCTAACTTCATCCTCAGCATGGGAAAGGCACCTGGGGCCACGTAAGTGTGAGACTCGGGCTGTGGAGGAAGCCTGTGGCTTCTCTCAGGTGACCGGTTGGTTGTGCTGTCAA
Source organism: Myocastor coypus (assembly GCA_004027025.1). Classification (NCBI taxonomy): domain Eukaryota; kingdom Metazoa; phylum Chordata; class Mammalia; order Rodentia; family Myocastoridae; genus Myocastor; species Myocastor coypus. The sequence goes on along the minus strand of PVJA010020238.1, from coordinate 24,856 downwards.
ACCCGTGCCTGCGTATGCTTGCTGGGCTGCCCCTTGCCCCAGGTCTGGTTTGTGCCCTCTTCTGAGCAGCTCTGACTCCCCCCCGCACAGCGCCAGCCCAGCTGCTATCAGCTGGCTCTCACTTAGCCAGGAGAAAATTCAGGATGCAAGAGAGAGGAAGACAGGATGTTTGTTTCCTTCTCTCTCTCTCCCTGGGCCATGTTTCCTGGCACCGGGAAGCCCCTACGTCCCTCCTGACTGCTGCTCCTCCACACTGAAGCAATACACTTTGCAGTGCTCATTGTACCTTCAGACCTGGTGGGTAACAACAGCCCCTGTTTGGAACCTCTGGTAATCTGGCTTCCCCAGCTTGTTCCTTTAACCCTGGCCACAGCCCTCTAGACAGCCTCTTCTTTATGGCCTCTTGACCCATATGGATTGAATTGTCTTTTGCTGAGACCCTGGCTAGTACAGGGGCTTGGTAAAAATACAATAAATTTATGTGAATTAACTTTCTTGCTATTTTAAACAAAAATAGCTTATTTGCATATACATACAGCACTGAAGCTAAAAAAATAAAACAAACAGATGAACAGTTGTTTCATCTCAGCTCTACCACCCAGATAAGTGAGGGACCCTTCTGCAGGAAGCTGTGCTTATTGCAGATATCTTAGGCTTTTAGGAGTTTTAAGTCATGTCTGGGATTCTTAGATGAATTAGAGTACCTCATATGCAGCACACTGACCACCCACAAATAATCACTTAACAAAGATTAGGAAGGTTTTCAAGTACATATAGTAATGTTTTTTGAAAAAGATATTGAAGCTTTTAATTTAGAATCTCACGCAACACATCCTTTTTAGCAGACCCTTAGATTCCTTGCCTTTGCTCCTCCTTCTCCTGGGAATTCCTTAAAGCTTAGTGGCTGAATTGCTCTTCTCATTTCGATCCTAGCCTGCTGATCCAAGTTAGCCACTCATAGAGGACCTCCATCCCAGGGTGCCAACTGAATCCCAAACAGAACACCTTTTGCTGCTTGGTATTTTTGCTATTTGTTTGTGTCCCTTTTCCACACTAGAACATAAGCTCCATGACAGCTGAGACTGTGTCCTATTCACTGCTGTGTCTTCAACACTTGGCCCAACAAGTGGCTCAAAAAACAAAACAAAAAAGAACTTGCTGAATGAATTAATAAATCCATAGGCATTTTACATTTTAATTGGAATAAATTACTGTTCTCATTCTCATCAAATGCATCTGTGGAGGAAAGAAATACACAGTGAAATTTAGAAAAGAAGAAAGTGCTATCATAGGATACACAGAACCCCTCTTCCAGGAGGGCAAGCTGTGTTACAATAAAGCAACTGTCCTTCTGCACAAACTGCATAGGTGTGATAAGGTGCAAATCTATTTGAAAACATTGGAAACATTCCAGGAAGCTCAGATTTGCAGGACCAGGAGTGTAGAGGAAGGCACCGGGGTGAGCCCAGAGTGCCCTTTTCTCCTCAGAGCATTTCTGATTTACAGCAAGCATGTGTTGAAAGGCGGGGCCCCAAGCAGAACTCAGCTGCTGCTGCAGTTGGGGATAATGAGCAGAGTCCTCAGGACTTGGGGTTCAGGGACAGGAAAGGAAGAGAAGACCCAACAATTTGAACATTTTGCCTTTGAGACATTTACCACCTAAGGAGAAGCACTCACAGAGAGGCAATGTCTAAGCACCCCATCTTAGAAACAGAGACAGGGTTTCTAACACTATGAAAAGTTGAACAGGACAGACTCACTGTCATGTAGTGGACAGATTTTCAACTTTCCTCTGCAGAAAACTTCATCTGTAACTTCTGTGATCTTTTATCCACACATTTGACATCCAATAAAATGTTAACAGACATGCCAAGAGACAAGACCAAGAGATAAAAATCAAAAAGACAATAGAAACAGACTCTCCAGAGACTGAAGGATCTATCTAGGTACTTAAAATACCTGACATTGTTAATAATTTAGTGATTGGGGGCCTGGCGGGATGGCTCAGTGGTCTAAAGCGCCTGCTTGGGAAAGCTTGGGCGGCTTCAGGGACCGCGGTTCGATCCCCGGCACCACATGCTGCGCCAGTCCTGCCCTCGGGCTGAGCCAGCCATAAGAATGAGTGAATAAACAAATAAAGGTTCTGAAACAAGAAAAAAAATAAATAAATAAAAAAAAAAAATAATTTAGTGATTGGTAATGAATAAGATTGAAAATTTCACCAGAAAGTTAGATTGATAAAAAGTCAAATGAAAGTTCAAAGTGGATACTATAAATTAAGAAGTTAATAAATTAATTAACAGAAAATTAGACATCACTGAAAAAAGATACTAGAAAGGAGCAAATAGTTTTACTCCAGATAGCCAAAAAAATTCACCAAAAAAGATAACTCATTTACTTAAGAATTCATTGACTATTTAATATAACGCCATCATTGAGTCTTAGGGAAAATAAAAATAAAAATTACATCATGTACTCTAGGAGCTCAAGTTAGATGTGTAAAAGACAGGAATGTAAACAAGGTCTTCATAAAGTCTGCCAGAAGGATGTTTCTAAAAGCTCAAAGAAAGAACAAGACTTAAGGCAGATAGGGACAAGGAGTATGGGGAAACTGCGAAACATCTGTGTGTGGTCTTGCTAGATGCTCACAAGATAAAAATCTGAGCAAAGGCAGAGTGGAGATGTTGGGGTTCAGCACTGAGAGATGACAAGAAGTTACAGAAATTAATCTCAAGTAAGAAGCTGGAAACAGATTCAGAGGGCAGTTGAGACCCACCACTAAATTTTTAGTAGGCAAGGGGAGTCATTCAACTCATTTATCCTACAGAATGCTCATGAGAGAAAAACAACTTCAGCCCAGGAGAAAGGTTGGACAGCTATTTGTTGTCATGGTCCAGCAAGTACAAGAGGATATGACCTGACCTAAGGAAACAGAAATAGAAATGAAAACACAAGACACTGCTCTGTAGGCATCTCAAGTTCAGGTTCAAGCAGACTTGGCAGGCACTGCCTACAGGCAACAAGAAAGTCAGTCAAAGCTGACTCAGATCCATGGAGGATGTCACAGTGGTGTTAACATGGCCCTGCTTGAGGATGATATCAGGCATCTGGTACAGGTAGAATTTCAGTGGGACATTTCTGAGCTCTATGACAGAGGACTGGGAAACCCAGTCTGGAGCTAATGGCAGGCCATGAGGGTAAAGAGGGATGAGGCAGCGTGGAAAAAGCCAGTCATGGCGAGAGTGAATAAAAACCATGACTCTAGAGTTAATACATCTCCATAAACGCAGATTATCCCAACAAAATATTCTCCAGTGACTCACTTAGAGATATGTGAAAATATTTTAATTGAAAAAATAATGAGGATGCTCATTACACAGAAAAGCCATTTAAGAAACAAATCTATTACCATTCGTATTTTATGTTTTCTTGAATCCTTTTGCTAAACTGCATCCCGATTTTTTCTGCTTAGACAGCAGAAGCACTAATGATGTGAACTGTAGTTAAAAAGTGCTTTCCAAGTCTGCTGCTTGAAAGCTTGTAGATGAATAATGCCAGAGGCGCTGGGAGGGGACGGTTTAAAGGCTGTGTCTGTGATGTGTTTTGAAAATAATGCACGTCAGATAAAGAGAAATATCATTTAAAACTGAAGTGAAGTTTCCATAATACTGCCAGTTACTTCAAGTTAAATACATATGCTGATACTTAAGCCGTCTATATATGTCAATGGGGGAAATTTTTTTTCTGCTATCAGTCAGTCCATGCTTCTCATTGCCAGTAAAATTTATGGATAAGAGTGCAACTTGGTCAGTCATAGTAGAAGCATTTTTTCAGCTCCTACATACTGCAGAGTACTAAAGTTCAGGTCAAGAACAACATACTTTCCTTCATTGCAAATTCCCACAGGGTTACACTGGATGTAAACGCAATGTTTGTATTCTTTAGTTACTTGTGCATTTATTTCTTTAGAAGTCTGTTGATCTGTTTCAAGGAAAAGTCTAGTGGGCTACACTGAGCAGCAATCAAGTATTAAGTGCTGTAGGGTCTTCTACAAAGGAAAGATGCCCATTCATCATACTCCTCAACAGAATCCAGAAAGCTCCACAGAGGAGGAGAAATGAACCCCGGAAGCACTGGCGCATTTTATCTTCTTTGGTCCAGCTGTAATATGTGCTTTAAAATTTGCCCCCAGCCAGGAAGAGTGTCACATCATGGACCTCGTGCATAAACCTCACTGAATCTTTTGAACATTCCAACCTTCCTCACACATTAAATATGCAGTACAGACTCTCTCAATCCCAAGCCCACTTGCGTGCTGTCTGCCTTACATGTGCACACCTGAACCTGCAGAAGGAGACAAACAGGAAGAAGGATTCTCTTTCCTTATAGGTTGGGTGCCTGCAGCCTTTTATGAGGAGAGAAATGCTACAGTCTGATTCCAAGCGACTGTCAGACGAAATGGTAGCATGATAGAGGCAGGGGCACAGCGCCTTACCTCCACCTCCCATTCCATAGCACTTCCTGCACCCTCATTTAGCTTTTCTCTAGATTTGCTTTGCAGGTTCAGATCTCTTAGGTTGCAATTCATCGAATGCTTGTTAATCACTCTGTGGAGCAAATGTGTACACCCAGTAATGAGACCAGCAAGAAGTACACAAGCTATTGTGAAACAATCTATAGCCAGAAAAACCGAAGCCTAGCAGGCAGATGTGTTGGAACTGTATATAGAAAAGGCTACACAGTAGAGTAAACGTTAAATCAACAGACACCGGATATTTTTCCCGTGTGTGTGTGTGTGTGTGTGTGTGTGTGTGTGTGTGTGTGTGTTCACTAAGATCTGAATTGTAGAAAGGGAGGACAGAAGTGCTCATCAACCAGTTTCTAACCACATAAAATGTCTGAGAGAGGGCTACTGAAAATTGCCTTCTAGAGTGACTTAAATACAAAATGCATTTGGAAGAGTTAAAAAAAATAAGTTTTATCGGAAGTGTTGATGTTTAACTATTTGACCAATGTTACATACCTATATCTATTAATCTAAACAGATTTAATGATGAAAATGTGTAAAACATTGTTAAATTTTTGTTCTTCTTTTGAAATTCTGTACTATATGTACTCTTGCTTGTTACTATTTTTCTATCTTTGTTTCTGCTATTTTTATTTTTCAAAATAAAATTTTAAATAAAAATGAAATAAAATAAAATCTATGAATGTATTTCCCTTTCCTATAATCCACATCTTTCTGTATCAAAACAAACCACAATGTACAATCTTTTATCAGAAATCTGAGCTCCTGTTCATATGTGGTCTAATAGTGGTTTATAGTACCAAACACCAAATGAATTCAATAAAATTTCAGAAAGAAAGAAAGAAATATTGCCTTCTAACCAGCAGCTGAGGGGACATCATGATCCAGTGAGCACATGGACTCCAGAAGAGCTGAGATGTTGACGTGTAGATGGGGAGGAGGAATTTGGAACCAGGTCACCAAGGACCCTGTCTGTCAGACTTAATTGAGAATGCATTAGGAGTCACACAACATTTCCGAGCAAGAGTGGAGACTTGATCTCAGGGGACAAGCTCCCAAAGCTACAGACTTATACATTCTCAGGAGCTGCCCTTCTGTGAATGTTTATAGTTCAATTAAAAACTTTCTAAAAGAAAAATGTGTTTGTTAATCCAGAGAATTATCAAGTAAGATGCTATCTACAAGGGCCATATCTCAGCATCAGAGTTCTCAGCTGTTCTTCCCAAAGTTTCCTTACTGTTCTTCCCCAGAGGCACCAGAACTGATGGAGTGGCAGATGCCAGAAAACACCCCCACAGCTACACCCAGGACTACGTGGGCAGCTAGCATATTTAGTGTTCTAAACAAGCAGCATTCTAAGAAGCAACTTTCTTTCCTTCTAGTCCCTGCCTTTAGACTTGCCCTGTCAGAGCTCCCTTTGATGTCTCTGGATCACAACTTGACAGATTTCCCAATTTTCCAGTCACTATCAGTTTTACAAGCAAGCTTCTTTCCAATGTACAAAGACTCACTCTCACTCCCAGGCCTGAGCCAGTCTCAGTCAAAACAAACAGACAAACAAAAAACCTCAGTGCTCAGACCAGCCGATGACCTCCTGACAAAGGGGAATGAAAGTTCCAAGTTGAAAGATACCTGGGATGAGTACGTGTTCTCTAAAACCAAAGAATGAATTCAGGAATAGTGGAGGTTACGGACAGAACGTATTTATTGCAGGGAAAGAGAGCTTCTGTCTGAGAGAGGGACAGAAGGGGACCTGAGTGGGTTGCCAAGGATCCTGCTTTTCTAGGGATTTTTCTAGAGCAAATCAATGAGGTAAGGCGGGTCTAAGGAGGGAGACATGGGAACTCGCTAGGTGGACATGAAGTGGGACAAAACCATGGTTAAGCAGTATGATTACAAGCACAATTGCTCAGGTAAAAATGATTAAATCTGGAACAAATTGGGAGCAATTCATGCAGCAAATGGACTTGAATGACTTTTTCTATAGGAGGTTAAGTTAGTGACTCTTACTGGATTTTTTTTTTTTTCTTTTTTCTGTATCTAGGACAGGTTCTACAGGATCTACAGGGTCTCACTATAAATCAGACTTGTAGTGATTCTCCTGTTTTCAGCCTCCCAAGCGCTGGGATCACAGGTGTGCACCACCACACCCAGTCTCAATTGCTGTCTCAGTGTGCCCTGGGGGCGGGGCCAGCACTCTTCATCAGGGATCAAACCTGGCCACTGTGCTCTACCTAAGCAGGTGCTTTAGTCTGCTGAGCTGTCAGGCTGGCCTTTCTTCCTGGCTTCTGCAAGGTGTTGGATACCTATTTACAATGTCAATCTCTGATGTCTATCCCTAGGGAGATATGTGGGTGTGCATCTTTAATCTTTTGTCTTGAGGTCTGACCCACAACAGGAGTGCCTGTCTCTCCCATAGTTGCAAGGTATTTTATCTTTCATACTGGCTCCTTGGAGACCTCAGTCCTGTCTGACTGCCTGTATTTCCAACTCAGATGCCTACAACACTCCCATCCAACCTAGTCTTGACCCACACAGTGAGTAGACATTGATCTGCACTCCCACTGCCCTGTTATGCCTTGTTCACCTTCACCCATTTCCTTTTTCAAGGCTGAATTGGGGGAACAGAGATAGTACAAGAGGACACACAAGGTACTTTTATGGCCCTGTTTTAGTTTCTGGGGAAAGGCCTCAACCCATTTGGGAAGAAAAGCCAACCCTTCTCCTCCAGGACATGTGATATGTGTCCTTAAACAACTCCCTTGAATTTTTGGTCTTTTCTTCATGTAAGTTGGATGTGGTTGTTAAGCTGCTAAGCACAGATTTGGTCACCTCTTGTGTGTTATAGGAACATGTCTAGCAGCAGCTGTCTAGGAATTTATGGTTCAATCAGTACTACCTTTGGGGCTTCCACAGAATTGTTCAAGACATCTGAAATACATGCAAGTTAACACTAATTCTAGTAAAACATTTCCCTCCCACTCACTTCTGAGATCACATCAAATGCAAGTCAGTGAGAATGAAAATATTATACCAAAATCCCTGCATCTGCTCTAATTTATCCTAAAATGCATTGTTAGTGAATTTGGATGCTACAGATGACGTGACTAATAACAAGCTTCTTTTGACACACAGCACAATTGATGTTTTGCTATGTAAATGAAGCCCTTCCATTACTTGGGCAATTATAATCTTATTTGAAAGTGAATAATTCAATAGAGAGGTTCATTTCTGTGGCTAAGTTCAAAAATGTCAGTGTTAAGTATTACTCTGTGTTACTAAACCACATATCATGTAGGCAGGTAAGAAACTATCTAATTGTACTGAGCATCCTCAGTTTGCCTGTCAGGCAAAGGCAGGAAGAAAAGTAATGTAAAAAGTTGAAAGGGATCCTACAAAGAATATGTAGCATGGGAGTGGCTCAGTGTCTTTTCATACACAAGGCCCAAAGCACCACTATTGTGTTTTCTACCTACTCATCTTTGGCTTGTCTCTGTGGCCAAATGTGTTATGCTCAATGTTATGAATATGTCCTGAAAGACCACCTCAATTCACCAGTACCTGGACTCACCTTCAGTGACTGATCTCATACAGAGTAGGACTTCAGTCTTCACAGGAAACTGCGAAAATACAGGGGCTCCTGCAATGTGCATCAGGCACTACCCCTGCAAGCAGAGGGGTTAATGGATGGTAATTGATTTTTGTCAATTCCCTAGACTCCCCTTGATTATCTAAAATATTTATCTATTTATTCATTTATTTATTTATTTATATTTTAGGGAGTGGTCTACAGAGTGTTGAGCGTCTCACTATTAGATTAGACTCATAGTGATCCACCTGTTTACAGCCTCCCAAGAGCTGGGATTACAGGCACAAGCCACCACATCCAGTCTCGATTGCCCAAGGATCGAACCCTCCAGCCCCTGAACCTGCTTGCAGGCACTTTATATCTAAAATATTTAGAATCAGAGGTCTATTGAGTAGTTGGCAAACATCCAAGAAGCATTCAATGGGTATAGGAGGCCCAGGTGATGGAAAACAAGCAAGGAGCCAACCTCAACAACCAGGCAAACTGAACTCATACCAAGTGCCACTCAACTCACAATATATTCTCTTTAGGACTTCAAAGTATTGCATGTCAGGAAGAAAGAAAAGAAAGAAGTTTATAAAAAGGAAGAATGTGATAAATTTCTAACAAAAGATGTGTGGCAGATGAGAAATTAGAGACTATGAAGAATTGCATAGTTTAAGAGAAGATCGATCTAACGATGCTGCCATTCTGAAATTAGGAAGTATGACTCATGAACAAGTCAGCTTCTTCTATTCAACAGATGGGGTGAAGTGACTTTTAACTCCTTGCTACTTAACCTTGATTCTGCAGCAGCGGCATGCCCTGGGAGCTTGTTAAAAATGCAGACTCTCATCATTCCCACTCCAAGAACTGTAAATCAGAATCTATATTTTAGGATTCCCCCATGATTCATATGCATTTTAAGGTATACGACACACTAGTATGCATGCAAAGCATTGACCATACACGTATGTACAACTGGAGACCAAGAGTCTACCATGATTGACTATTCTGAACTGGTGAGAAGGAAGCCATCCAAAATATGTCTTTCTCCTCTCCAACCCTAGAGAGTTATTCTGCTCATTAAAAAAATAAATAAATAAAGATAGTTTGAAAAAAAAAACTTTTAGAAAAAGTTTAAAGAAACAATTTAGGAGGGCTGGGGAGATAGCTCAGTAAAATAAGCACTTCCCTGGCAAGTGCAAGGGCCTGAGTTCAATCCCCAGTTCTGAAAAAGAAAATAAAAGGAAAGAAAAAGAAAGAAAGAAAGAAAAGAAGAAAGAAAGAAAGAAAGAAAGAAAGAAAGAAAGAAAGAAAGAAAGAAAGAAAGAAAGAAAGAAAGAAAGAAAGAACTTTAGGACTCAAAAAGTTTAGAGAGAGACTTCTTATGGGTTTTAAGAATAAATGTTTTGTAATTTACAACCTCCCAGCTCTACTGAAACTCTTTAGGATGGGGAACATGTCTCTCAGTTTTTCTGTTGCCTAACAACATGCTAAGCACAGCCTGTGAAGTCAGTGCTGGTGATCCGATGTATAGCTGTTTCATTCTTGATCTCTCCCTAAAGAACTTGCAGTGTAAAGCACTACAATTTTTTAAGCGTTTTCAAGTGTTATGTTTTTCTCAACCTTAGGAAATCTTCTCTTTTGCACTATAAGGAAAGAAAGCCCCAAATGTTATGTTAATAGTCTCCTGCCCAGAAGTTCACCTGAAATCAATATCCCCCATATCTAAGCTGGTCTCATCGCTTCTCGGCCTTTTGGCTAAGATCAAGTGTATCTAAGCTGGTCTCTTTAACACTCCAACAAACTGCCTACTCAAGAAGTCAACATTTAATAAGAATCTCATTTGCAGCTCCCAAATGAAAGATCTTAGAGGAAGTGTTATGGTTTGTATCTTGTTGTCCCCCTAAAGCCTCATGTAGTCATGGGGCAGCTTCTAGAGTTTGTGATTATTGTGGGTGTGAATGCTACACCTACCCTGGGGCAGGTAGTTTGCATTACAATATAAGAAGGAGAGGTTAGCTAACTGCCTGAGCTGCTACTACTCCCTTTGCTCTCTGCTCTTTGCCACTGTCATGAATGGTTGTGTACTCATATTTATCATGTACCATTGAATGTTGCATGTGTTTTAACTTTTCATTTGTACTAGGGCTCACAGCTAAGACTTTGTCTTAGATCTTGGAAGAGACTTGGAATTTGGACTTTTCAGCAATGCTGAAACTGTTAGGACTTTGACAACTCTTAGAGATGGACTAAAATGTCTTTTACATAAAGGCATACGTAAAAGTCTTTGGGGTTCAGAGCCAGAATGTTATGATTTGTGTATAGGTGCCCCCTCAAAGCCTCATGTAGTTCACGGGCAACTTCTGGATTATTGTGGTGTGTGGGTGCGGTACTCACCCTGGGGAAAGTAATTTGCATTACAATGTAAGGAAGGGAGAGAGGCTAGGTAGCTGCCTGAGCTGCTGCCACTCCCTTTGCTCTCTGCTCTTTGCCACTGTCATGAACAGTTGTTCTCTGCCATGTACCCCTCTGAGTATGGACTAAAACCTCCAGTAACTGTGAGCTAAATAAACCTTTCCTTCCTTCATTTTAGGTACTGGGTATTTGTCCCAGCAAAGAGAGAAGAGTAACTGAGACAAGAAGTAACTTCTAAGATGAGCAGAAGATGAGTCTATAAAATATTGCAAAACCAGCAACTACCTCCACTTATGAAACTCATCCTTTTCTTTCTTTTTTCCTTATTTATTTATTTATTTATTTATTTATTTGGTACAAAGTCTCACTACACAACTCGGACTTATATTGATCTTCCTGTCTCAGCTTTCCCAGCCCCGGGATTACAGGCATGTGTCATTGCTGGGCACAACATGCAGTACTGGTCATTGAACCTGGGTCCTTGCATTTACCAAGCAGGTTCTTAGACCACCAAGCTATCCTCCCAGCCAGGAAGCTCATTCTTAACTAGGTCAGTAGGAGAGGGTTCTCCATCTAAATGCTGCCTGCATCACTGTGCCTGATGGCTCTAGCTAAAGCTCAAATAGGAAGTTTCAAGTTTAAAATAACCCTGAGAATGGTGAAAGAAAAAAGTCGACCCTCATCAAAGAAAAGCAGCTGAGAAGAATGAAAGAGACCTCTGCTGGGATTGGCCATTCAGCGACAAGTATGTCTTGCCAGACTATAACTGGAAAAAAGGTGTCAACATCACAAGTGAGACCACATAAAAGCAGCATGGGGAGGAACTGTGCAGTGGGGCAGCTGATCCACACAGCAGATGGCTACAGAGACTCAGAATACAAATAATGCTAGTCCTGCTGGAGGGAGAGTCCAAGAGCCACTCACTTCAGGGTCTTCTTGCCAGCAAAAGTGAGCCAAGAGCAAAAATCTCTAATTCCTTCTCTCCTCACCACTAATCCACCCCTCAGAAAAGCAAGCTGGAAACTTGGGGCTCTGAACAACAGATACCAGCTCAAGATGTGGCCTTCAAATAAAGCAAACCTGCTCTGTGGTCTGCTTAGTAACTAATCATGTTTTCTTTTTATTGCCATGTGGAAACTCAGAGCCACATTGGTAGCCTGCCTCCAGCAATGGGTCAGGACCAAATAGTGGCTGTTTCTCGTGGTTTTAGTTTTATATTTCCAACATGAGTGGCTGGCAGCTATTTTTATATGCAGTGTTAAATTGACTTTGGAATGCAGTAGGGTAAAGATGATAGATAAAGAGAAAGAAAGGAAAGGGAAGGAAGATCTAAAAATCCATACAGGACTTTTTAAGAGATGAAAGAGAGAGACACAAACACAGACAGACAGACAGACAGACAGACAGACAGACAGAGATAGCAAAAGAGACAGAGACAGAGATTCTCCAATAGTTCTTCACAAAAACCACCCAAATATCATGGGAAGAAGTAGCATGTGATCGTCACAATATCCAACAGCAGTCCTACAGGATTACACTAGGCAGAAGATGTGACTGGTGGAGCCACTGACTTAATGAGGTAAGACACCAAAACTGAAGCCTTTGGTGGTTTTATCCACATTTGTAATAATTGAGAAGTTACCCTCTAATGTGTGCTTTTCATGCTTTTTTATAATTTTAAGTCACATACAGAAAAAATGTAAAGAGGTAAACATTTTAGTCCAGTGACCTTTGATGGTTACATATACTCATGAAGCCACCTGTCAAGTAACTATGGAGATAAAATACTTTGTCCCATAATGTTTCTTTTTTCTACATCATCACCAACCCACATCTTGGTCTTTTCGATGATAGCCATTCCAGGAAGCATTAGATGCTATTTTATTGTGGTTTTCATTTGCATTTCTACAAGGACTGAGTGAGATAAACACTTTTCATATGCCTGTTGGCCTTTTGTATGTCTTGTTTTAAGCTACGTCTGTCAAGTTCCTTGCCCCTTATTAACTGGCCTTATCTGTTTCTTACTGTTGAGTTCTTTGAACATTTCACACGTATTAGACACTTACCTCTCCTCAGATATATGGCTGGTGAATACATTTTCCCACTCTCTAGGTTGTCTCTTCATAGTGTTGATTGTGTACCTGGCTGTGCTGAAGGTTTTTAGTTTGATTTAATTCCATTTATTCATACACAAAAGCTTCGTTACTCAGTCCAGTGTCAAGGAGTTTTTCTCCTGTCCTCTCTTCTAGGGATTTTACAATTTGAAGTCTTTGATGGACAAAAATTTTCAATTTTGACACAGCACACTCTTATTTTTAATTTTATTTCTCTTGTAGGTAGTGCTTTTCTAGGTCCTGACAGGTCTTTGCTTACCTCAGTATTACAAAGATAGCTGGGAGTATAGCCCAGTGGCACAATGCCTGCCTGGTAAGTGTAAGGTTGTGAATTTGATTCCTGGTACCAAGAAAAAAAAGATTACAAAAATATTCCTCTCTATTTTCTTTTGTAAGATTTGGGCTTCTGACTTTGTACACTATACCTATAATCCATTTTGTACTAATTTCTATAGTTTAATACAGTGGTGCCTCAGTTTATGAACTTAATTTGTTCCACAATTCTGGAGAAGATGGCCTCATTCATACTCATGAAAAGGAAGACAGTCACAATCGTGTTTATCACCAGAAGCAAAATTTCACTGAATGCTTCCTTTGGTACACCAAGTTGTTCACCAACAAAAGCTTTTATGAGCCGAGGTATTACTGTGTAGGGTATGGGTGTGTAGTTGTTCCAACACCATTGATTGAAGTTATTTTCCTTCCCCCCTTTGAAATAACGTGGAACCGTGTTCAAATTGCTGTGTCATTTTGTTTCATCTTTACAACAATCATATGATAAATTTTCTCTATTTTACATACTGCAAAACTGAAGTTCAGTAGGACAAAATGACTTACCAAGGTCATACAACCTCTAAGGCAAGACACATGATTCATAACCAAGTTCCTTCTCTCAAAAATGCAGTCAAACCCTACTTCTCTGGGTACCTAATCTTTCCTGTCTCACTTTTCTAAATCACCTTAGCACCGATACTTTGCATGTAGCCACAGTGATGGTAGTTGGTACACTATTTTGCATCATTTTCCAGCTGATGCCAGTGTTGGTTCTCAAAACTTGTTTCTTTCCCTTCTAACAATAGTTATGAAGTTAACAAAGCCCAATCTTAAATTTGATTCTATCTTCTATATCACTAAGGAAAGCACTGGATATACAGTCAGTGCTCAATAAATACTTTCTCTGAGAGTGAAAATAAGCATTCATTTGAATGAGTCTTCATGCCCTGCCTGCCTCACCCTGCCCTCCGGTCATGAGAAAGTGATTGAGACTGGGCATAGAGGTGCATACCTATAATCCCAACTCTTGGGAGGATGAAAACAGGAGCCTCACTATGAGTCCAATCAGTATAATGAGACCCTGTAGACCTTGTACTAAATATAATAATAATAATAATAATAATAATAATAATAATAATAATAATGAATTCTTTTACCTTGTTTTGGATAAATTTCATTAATTTATAGTATGGCTCACCAGATCCTGCCTTGGCTGCCCCAGGAGAAAGCAGACACAGCGCTGTGGTGCAGAAGTATTGAAGAGGAGTTCTAAAAGGAACAGCAGAGGCCCCTCGTCCCCCAATACCAAGTTTCCAGCTAACTCATTCTCCCCCCTCCTACCCTCCCCTGATGTTCACATTATTGGATGAAGCTCTGAAGCAGAAAGGTGGATACTAAAAGAAAGGAATATTAACTTCAAGAGGTTTGAAGTCTGCCCATCAAGAAAACTAAATTTAGCCCTATTTGGATGATGACAATGACTTTTCCCCCACAACTCAGAATTTCCTAAAGGCCATGAATAGTCTACTATTTACAGAGAGCCAGGAAACAAACTGAGATTCATTGTGCCAAATTTGCAAAAGCTGCCCTGTGTAAATCTTGAAATAAAGAAAATAGACAGTGAGATATTAAGAACAAGAAAAGCATGAGGCCATCAGTTAAATGCCTTTTGGCCATCGCTAGATCACCAAAGAAGATTTTTAAAAAAATAGTCAGAAGATGTAATCTTAAGGCCCAGCTTGTACTACACAGCTGTGTGCTAACCCCTAACCCATCTGCAGACCCTGCTCTTCCCACATAAATCCCATTGGCCCTGGGAGCAGTGCACTGCGCACCTCTCAGGTGATTAAAACCACAAAGGTTAAGCACTAGCTGTGTTAATTTTTAAAAGTTAAAGTAGTGTACATTCTGTATATTTACTTAGACTACCTGCTGTATCTTACAATATGGTAGTATTATATGTTCATATGTAGTAACCCAGGTATGGTACAATTCCTAGATGAGTTAAGGATTTTTGAAGGTCATTCTGGTAACAGGTCTCTCTCATCTCATGAACTGCATCTAGAAAGCGATGCTTTATGTACTCCCTTAGGCTTCACCAGCCTACCTCACACCTCTCTTATGAGGGTTGGTGTAGATGGTGTGCATGGGCTGCTTTGTAAACTAAAGAAAACTTCAGTTTTACTAGGAAATTCTGTCTTGGCCATAAACATGAAACACATATGAGCTCCTAGATACAAAGGAATGACAAGAGAGACCGAGGGCCAGATTGTGAGGTATCATCAGAGGAGGAAGCTTCCAAGAGTCCCGAAGAAGTCATTTGGAAGAATTAAAAGATCAGCACCACCAGGAGATGGAAGGTTACTGAGAAAAGCTGCCTGTGGGGGAGTCTACACTAGAAGCTCAAGGAGCACCAAGGAGCAAGCCCAGGGATGCGGAGGACACGCAAAGTTAATTAGGCCTTCAGAAGGCCTCGTCCCTCAGGAGTGTTGATGGAGCCATTTCTATCCTGATGCTGTCAGCAGAAAATCATGAAGTAGCTGTGACAGAGACAGAAGGGCCCAGGAGAGATGAGGCTGCCTCTGGACAAGTTCAGAAGTGATA
Organism: Myocastor coypus; assembly: GCA_004027025.1. Classification (NCBI taxonomy): domain Eukaryota; kingdom Metazoa; phylum Chordata; class Mammalia; order Rodentia; family Myocastoridae; genus Myocastor; species Myocastor coypus. Next base: position 9,348 of record PVJA010020238.1, on the reverse strand, counting down.
ACTCATGGGGACAGAGGGCAGCATCCAGGAATTCAAAGGGAAATAAAAAGCCACAAGGCAAAATATGTCATCTAGGTATGAAATCCAGAGCAGATGAAGTGAAACTGTCTGAATGCAACAGCCAAGGGGCAGGTGAGCTTATCCTGTTCCTGAGGCACATGGATGAGGACACAGCCATTCGTTCCTATGTCCTCAGTGGTCGGGCGAGGTGGGGGGTATTCAGAAAATCTGTGGGAGAACAATAGCAATACATAGGTCACTGTTTCATTTTGTCTTGTTTTGGTTTTTTTTTTTTGTTTTGTTTTGTTTTGTTTTGTTGAGACAGGGTATCACTGTGTAGCCCAGGTTGGCCTTGAACTCACTGTGTAGCCCACACCAGCCTCAAACTCTCAGTGATCCTCTTTCCTCAGTCTCCCAAGCTCTGGGATTACAGGCATGCACCACCATACCTGGCAATGTCACATTTGAAAAGGGACTGCCTGATTATTTTACTTGTCTAAAATATTAGGATATTTTCTCAGCTCTGCCTTTTAAAGCAAAAAAGACCTTTGCAGTTAGAAACAAGCCTCAATGTTTTAGTAATTCAAGAGAAAGCTATGTTGTTGAATCTAATCAGTTTGTGAACATTTTTCCAAATTTCCTAAGGCCTTTGTCATCTTTCAAGACTCTGTGAAGAAAACGCCAGCAATAGGGAGTCATACCAGGCAAAAAGTATTTGGCTTTACATGTATGTAAATTAAAAAAGACTCACCCATTGAAATGTAAGGAAGCACAGAAAATTTGCAAACATCTATGAAGGTTTATGCTGTCACTGGCCCCTGCTGACTATGGGCTTACCATAGTAAAAGAAGCCTAGGCCAAGTATCTCACATAGAGAACTACCAGTATATCATTCTAGTGATAAGGAAAAGATTTAAAGACACTAAACAACCCACATATCGCTACTGTAGACCAGAAAACTCCCTCAAATATCTAATCCATTACGTGTATCTTAACTCTGCTAGAGTCTGTCCATATTATACACTGGAGGACACTGGGCCCAATATAAGTTAAATACTGTGACACCAAGGAACACACACTGTCGAGTGGCCATGTGGGGATGGGAACACCAATCTTTCTGACCCCAAAGCCCATGCTTTTCATCTTGGTATTGTATTAAAATCAGCTGTCCTAATCAACCTAATTTCTGTATGAATTATATTTGAGAAGATCACAAAATAGCAAATTGAGGAAATCTAGGGCCTCAAATTTGCACCCAAGCCCCATAGGGACTGGGCTGGCCATATGGAAGTGGGTGGAGGATTGATAAGCTAACCGTGTGCTGATGCTAAACAGAGGAAGATGAGTACATCCAGAGTGCGTTGTGAACGTCCACTGCTTAGAGTCTACCATCCTACCCCATGAGGTCTGTGGTCATGGGAGGCAGGTGTCTCAGGCTAGGTGCTGGGAACGCTCCCACAAATGGAATCCGGAGGGGAGAGATACAAGGCGAGGTTCCAGAGTTGATTCACCCCAGCAGCTGTGTGCTGGATGCAATTACAGCTGATTCCTGCTGCTGAACTTCTCAGGGGTTTTGCAGCATCTAATGCGCTAAAATGAAGCCAGACAGCTTTGCTTCCATTCTGTGAGCTACGCCATCCCCTCCAGCACATTCTTTTTCTTCTTAGGCTAGGTAAGCTGGTTCCTACTGCTTGCAACCAACACCCAACCTCTGGTTAGCCCAGAAGTGTCATTGTTTCACACCAGCAAACTTCAGCGTCCAAATCCACCACAGAGACCCGCAGCAAGATCCACATGGAAGAACCAGAGAGCAGAGAAACATCAGATGCTTCAAGAGACAAGGAAATGGGGGTGTGAGCTCTCATTGACTTAGCTATTGTTATGGTTTGTGTCTAGTTGTTCCCCTAAAACTTCATGTAATCATGGGGTGGTAGAATTTGAGACAGACTCTCTCTCTCTCTCTCTCTCTCTCTCTCTCTCTCTCTCTCTCTCTCTCTCTGTCTGTCTCTCTCTCCCCATTGCCATCCTTGCTGCTACCCCTCCCTTGGCTCCACTTGCTCTTTGCCACCACTATGAACTGCTGTCCTCTGCCCTGTGACACTCTGCCTTGGAGCCAAATGAGCATGGACTGAAACCTCCAGTAACTGTGAGCCGAATAAACTTTTCCTTCCTTCATTTTGGGTGTCAGGTATTTGTCTAAGCAACAAGAGAAGAGTAACTGAGACAGGTATCCACCATTTGACACCCTGAAGTCCTCTACCCTTCACGTTGTACTATTACTAATAACCTAAACATCCAGAGTCACTGCCCTATGGTATGTAGCACAACTATCTAAAGCATGGTGCTTATGAGTGCAGCTCTTCTGACTTGATCTCTCTGGTCAGTTACCTGAGTTGACACTCACAGACATGAACAGCACTCTAAACCAAGGCCAAGGTTTTTTGACATCTTATGGGGCTGGAGCAGTGAAGCTAACAGACAACATCCATCAGTGCCAGAAATCCAGGTTCAGCTCCTATTTCTTAGGACACTGCCCCATGCCAGGTAATGCATTAGGAATTTGACTGGTGTTATCTTATTGTCCATCAAGTAGGCACTTGTGACTCATGAACCTGACTGTGTTACAAATGAATGACAAAACTGAAGACAGAGAGAGAAAAGAACTGAGCTAAGTCACCTTAGAAAACCACATGCTAACTGAATACTGTATTAATCATCTTTCTGTCACCATGACAAAATAGCTGAGGAAAATTATTCAAAGAAGGGAAAGTTTATTTAGGCTCATAGTTTCAGAGGTGTTGGTCCATGGTAGAGCAGTTGCATTGCCTCTGGGTCTGAATGAGGCAGAAAAATGGTGAAAGGGTGTGAGTGGTGGAGGAAAGTTGTTCATTTCACAGCACCTGGAAAGGGAAAAGGGAAGGCAAGGGAGAAGGAGAGACAGAGGGAGGAAAGAGAGGGGCGGGTATTACATATAGTCCCCAAGGTCACAGCCCTAGACCCATTTGACTGAACTAGGCCCCACCTCCCAAATTTCTCACATCCCAACAGTACCATCAAACTGTGAATCAGTCAGTGAGTTAAACCAGTGACAGAGCATTCATGAGCTAATGATCTTCTAAAAGCCATCAGCTGGCAACCAAACACCCAGCTGTTAGGGGACATTTTAGATCCAAACCATAATAGATGCTGTTAGAAAAAAGAAAAAAAAAAAAAAAAAAAAAACTAGGACGCTTGATGCACGTGCATCAGCTGCTCAGAAGAAGGCAAATAGTATGGCCTGTGTAAAAGGACAGGGCCTAAGAGGTGGATGAAGGGAAAAGGAAGGAAGGCAGATAGAACAGAAAAGGAATTGGCACACGTTAAGTGCACATGCCAACTTCCCGTGAGCAATGTAGATGTTACGTACTACACACAGGTACCAATAAACTAAAACTTAATGAGAATGTACATAAGCACCATACTCTACTTGCTAAATATGTTTCTCATAGGGATATTGGGTTAGCAATTCCAGTTGCCACATAAAAGTAGATGTTTTGTAGATAATGAGAACCAAGTTTCTTACCATTGAAGGAATAAATTATAAAGAAAGAAAGGAAAAGGCTGGCATAAATCCAGTAGTGCTGGATGGAAGGCAGAGAGCAGTACAGATTTACGACTATTTGTGGTACTGAGATAGAACATATGTAGCATAAAATTCGCCACTGTAGCCTTTTGTAAGGGAGAAATTCAGCATTTTGTGCTCCGCCTTGGACACATCAGTGCAGCCTCATCCTGCCACCTCCAGAACTCTCCCATCACCTCAAACTGACATTTTTGTACTCATTGAATACTAGGTCCCTATTGTCCCCACTTCCCACCCCTAACCGTGATGCTACTTCTCTTTCTCTGTGAATTTAACTCGTCACAGCTTTAGCTCTTATGCTTAGGGTTTTTATCTGTTTTGAGTTCGTTTTTGTATATGGTGTAAGGAACAGGGTCTCCGCCATTGTTCTGCATGTGCATATCTATTTTTCTGCACTTCAGTTCATGTTATCTGTACAGAGATAATTTACTTCTTCCTTTCCAAGTTGAATGCCTTTTCTTTTTCTTGTCTACTTGCTCTATCTAGGAATTGCAATACAATGTGGAATGAAAGCGGGAAAAGCCAATATCTTTACCTTGTTCTTCATCTTAGAGGAAACTCTCAGATAGTCACCATTAAGTAGGAGAGATAAGATTCTAAAGTCAAACAGGATGTTAGTAAGAAAAAGGAGACAATCTTAATAATAGACTGTAATTTCATTTTCATAATTATGGTGTAGTTATGTGAGATTTAACATATGGGAAATTTGGTAAGGTATAGGTATATGGGAACTCTGCACTATTTGTACAGCTTCCTTCTAGCTCTAAAATAGTCTCACAATAAAAGGAATTTGTAATGTGTGAAAAGGGAAAAAAGTGACTAATAAACACTTTGCAGATCTTAAAGCATCATCTTTCTAGGAAAGCGCATTTTCACTTTTCGTGAATTAATTACCCATAGCAGTAATTCTTCTACTCTGCAGTATAAGGCCTGGGAGGCAGTTGGCTGGTCAATATATTGAAGAAGCACTGTAGCATCATACCTAGGCTCATCTGAGTTTGAGTTCAGAGAAATTCTTGGGGAAAGTTGTTTCATGTCTGTAAAATATGAAGATTATTATGAATATTACATAAAATCACAGTTTAAAAAAAAGAACCGTAGGCACACACTCAATAAATATGAATTTCTTACTTTCCATTACAATTAGAAAACAACACCTTGCTCCTTTTACATCTGGAATTTATACCTTGTCTTACATCTGGATTGCAACAAACTGAACACATGAGAAACACTAACCTAGCAGCTTTACCTTCTGACCTAAGGGAGTGCCGAGGCCGTTACAGAGTGAGACAGTGTGCACCAGAGAACAGCACGCAGGGAAGGTGGACAGGAGGGAGGAAATGAGAAGGCGTCACCACCCTGGTCGTAGGTGAGTTCAAGAAGGCGAGACTGTCCTGAGCTTGGGGTATACAGATGAGGAAAAGATGGGTTTGATAGGGGCAGTTGGACTTGAACAGGAAAGAGCAAAAATCTGAAGACAGGCATACATCTGGGTAGGTGCCATGTAACACACTTTTGCAGAGACCAGAGAGACAGAGCACAGGTTCAACCCTGGGATAACCGCACTGACTGAGTGGAAATGGGGCAGAATTCCAGACAGAGTGAAAGGCAAGCTGAGTCATTCTGGGAGCTCAAGGCAAGAGAACCTCTGGCAAGACAGTGCATGAAGTTTAGGAACAGGGGAAGCAAACAATGCCGCATTCGGGCTGCACTGAGCAGTGGCAAGAGCGTTTTGAGCAGAGGAGTCAAGTGATCAGAACAAGATGTCCCAGGCGGAGTTCTAGCACAGGAAATCAAAGCCGCTTTGGTAATTTCCAGTGGAAGGAGCACTGGATACCTACAAAGTCACTGAAAGGCCTGGAGAACTGAACTCGAGGCTATTTTGTTAAAACAGTGAATTAGAAGGATAGAAAAACCATGAAATATTTTGAGGAAAGTGTTAGATGATATCCATTAAAACTATAAATATGTATATTTGACCCAGAAATCCCACTGGAGAAAAATAAAAACAACTGTAAAAACAAATCCATTCTAGAAACATCTGTGTAGGAACACAAAAATGAAATTAAAGATTGTTCTTGGATATTTTTTTACTAATGAAAAATTAGATACTCCTAAATAAAGAGATGAAAAGTGTCACATAAGATATTATGCAGTCTTTAAAAGAATATACTGAAACTTTCTGAAAAGAAGTACCAAACTATTCATTTCTCCATAGCATAACCCATCTATGTATTAAATGGTGCATACTGAACCGATAGAAACCTGTTTGCCACTTCACCTTTGGGGCAGGAAGCAAGAGTGACAGGAAGCTGTTGCAGAGGAGGCGGCTACATTCACCTGAGGAAACTGCCATAGCCGAACCTGTCTGTGGACAATGCACTCCTGTATGACTTGTGTCACACATACATTGGTAACTGGTCAATCCCTCCGAGCGCCTCCTCAAAGGCACTGAAGGAAACAAGGCTAATTTAAGTGAAAGCAGACTACGACAGGGTTGGAGGAGTCAAGTTCCCATCCCAGCAAAGCAAACTGCTGCCTATCCCAGGCGAGGACTGGGTCAGCTTCTTGTGATTTTATCGCAGGGACCTACAGAACAGGAGCAGTGGGAGTGGAGAGGGATTTTCTTGCCCTTTGGCATGGTGGGGTTGTAGGCTGTGCCAATAAGGATGTACTCAAAGGATGTGGACACAGTCTAAACTGGTTAAAAGACTGAAGCTCTAGGCTAGAACACAGGCACAAGGTGGGAGGCTGGGCAGCCAGGAACACGAAAGTCCACAACCAGGCTGGGTGCTGTCAGGTGATCCCCCAGCTCTGCCTGCCACAACCAGTTTCCAGTGGACCCAGCATCACTCTCTGAAAATTCCAACCCTTCTAGAAGCCTTTATCAAGCACATAAGGAATAAGGATGACCCAGCTCCCCCTTTGGTTTTCTGTGAGCATCTGGTACCTGTCTCTCCAAGCCCCCACAATGAAAGATTTGTCTCAAACAAGAGTGCTCTGATGCTAAGGAGGCTGACGATGACAGATGTCAACTGCACTTGCACAACTCAGCTCTATACTGTGCTTGATTATTAAAATATGCTCCCAAACAGCCTCTGCCCTCACGGAGGTCTAACAAATTCATTTGCTTCGATCTTTGAGCACCTCAAGATAGCTTAGCAGTTTACAAAATATTTAAGGGAGGGAGTCTCCCCAGAGAAGAAGCAGCCTCAATTCTGAAATGGGAGAGAGCTGTGACTTGAGAAGCAGAAGAGGTAATGCAGCCCCATCCCACAAGCCTCGGCCAGAGCCGAGTGACTCTTTTCAGGTGGTCATTGCAGGAAGAAGTGGAGCAAATGATTGAGACAGTCTAGGCTGGCTGGCTGAAAGGGCTGCGGGCTTGTACTCACTTCCTCACCAGACTGATAGGTTACCATCCAGAAAGCAGTCATTCAGCCTCGACTGGAGAGACAAAAACGCAAATTTAATTGAGGTTCACAAAACTTATGAAGCATCTGCTGAAAAGCGCCTTGGAAACTCACTCCTGGGCTTTGTCCCATAAATAACACAAGGACAAAGAGGTGAAGAAAATAAAATTGGAGACCAGGAAAGAAATCCTTTTCTCACAACAAGGCGCTTAGATGAGTGTCTCCTGCACCGCAGGTGGTAGTTGCCTTAGCTCATGGGACAGGGGAGATCTTGGAGAGGCCCATGTCATTTTAATTTTCTCAACACCTTTGGTATTTGCAGGTAGGTGGCATTGGCATTTCTTCATTTAGGATGAAATTATGTGTTTATTGGAAAAGGAACAACTCAGAGGGAAATTATTTCCCACTGCAGGAATAGTTCATCAATGCTACATCCACTTCTGCATTTGGCCCCGTGTTCCCTCTAGGCACCCGAGGGAGGGTGAATCCCTGAAATTGTACTGGGGGGTAAATCTCTAGGCAAGTGTGGACTTGGTGGAGAGAGTCTGAAGGCTCAGCCACTCCTGGGCAGACACCAGAGTCCCTGCTCACTGGTGGCTGGGGCAACTGCATATGCTGTTTCCTGGCCACACAGAGGATATGAGAGGACGTCTAACTCCATCTGCTGCTGCCTGCAGCCCTGTCCCTCTTCCTCTTTCAGGAAGCCAAAGGCTGTGCAAAGAGAGGTGCGTGCACCTGAAAGTGCCTTGGAAGTTGGATTTTGTTTGTTTTTCTAAAAGCCTCGAAAAGCAAAGGTGTCTGGGCATTCTTGTGGCTTTAGGTCATGTCACTCCTGGCTAATGTGATGAGGAAAACCTGCCTCCAAAATCACAAAAGCAGGGGCCCAGCAGGATGGCTCAGTGGTCTAAAGCACCTGCTTGGGAAAGCTTCCGGGCGGCTGCAGGGACCACAGTTCCATACCTGGCACCACATGCTGTGCCAGCCCTGCCCTAAGGGCAGGTTGAGCCGACCATAAGAATGAATAAACAAACAAAAGTTCTGAAACAAGAAAAATAAATAAATAAATAAAATAAATTCTTTTAAAAAAAATTACAGGGGCTGGGGAGATAGCTCCGAGGCACAAGTGCCTGCTGGGCAAGTGCAAGGTCGTGAGTTTGAACCCTGGTCCCACAAAAAAAAAAAAAAAATCACAAAAATAGAAAGAAGCAGGAGGTGAGGGTGGGGGTTGACCAAAAAGAAAAGAACCAGAATAAGAAAGCCCACTAAGTAAGAGCAAATCTAGAGACACGAAAGGCCCTCTGCTTCCTCACAATGGATTGCTGCGATTTAAATTTTTTTAAGAAACAAAAGACGCAGGAAGCCAGATGCTATAATTTAAAATAAAGCAGTTGCTAGAAAGGCCAATTCTCCTACCAAGAAATAGACTGTATATTGTTTTCATTATCTGCTCCCATGTCCTCTGTTTTCACATAAAATCTAGCGCCTACTTCAAAAAGGAAAATTTATATATATCTGCTGGCCCATTGTTAGGGAAGCTATTCGTATCACTTAGAAGTGTATTCAGCTGCAGATAACAGAAAGCCTGACTAGCAGGGACCTAAGTGAATGAGGATTTATTGGCCACACACAAAAGGCAGGCTGGAGGGTCAGCCATCTAGCAATAGCTCAGGGATTCACACCAGCAGCAGGACTCCAGCTTTTCTCTTCTTTCTCTTCTGCACAGCTTGCATTTTAGGCCTTGGTTTTCATGCATGCTGCCTCAAGGCTGCAAAACAGCTGCAGCATTTTCAGTCATCACATCTGCATTCCAGCATACTCGAAACATATCCAGCTGCAATATGATACATATTCTACACATAGTGGCTATGTTATTATGGTAGTACAGTATTATGTTAATATAGAGAGATTTTGTATTTTATATAATGTATTAATATTTTATATTAATATGACATTTATATTAATTATTAAAATTATATTTTTATCTTTTATTTTGACGTAGTTAATTTTACATTAATGCACAAGTGCATAAGGCTGATAATTTCATATATAAGTTGGCCTTGTAAATAATTCAGTTGGCAAAACTCATGAAATGGATCTGGGCAGGGCTAGGATTAACTTGCAGGGAGAAAAAGCAAATAAAACTCTTAAAAATGTGGACTGGGTGCTTAATTGAGGTTTTCTCTGCCTAAAGTTTCATACGTTCTACCATTTGTGGTTATTCCTGTAATCATCCACTTTCCAGCTGTACTAAAAGGAGTGGCTGTGGAAGACGTGTCCAGGAGCTCCTGGCCACAGCTCCAAGCCTGTATTGATAGT
>PVJA010020237.1:0-37258 GCA_004027025.1 Myocastor coypus | reverse complement strand
TTTTTTTTTTTTTTTTTTTTTTTTTTTTTTTTTTTTTTTTTTTTTTTTTTTTTTTTTTTTTTTTTTTTTTTTTTTTTTTTTTTTTTTTTTTTTTTTTTTTTTTTTTTTTTTTTTTTTTTTTTTTTTTTTTTTTTTTTTTTTTTTTTTTTTTTTTTTTTTTTTTTTTTTTTTTTTTTTTTTTTTTTTTTTTTAGGGAAGGGTTTACAGGATGTTCAGGGTCTCACTACTAGATTGGACTTGTAGGGATCTACCTGTTTACAGCCTCCCAAGAGGCATGTGCCACATGTATAGGCATGTGCCACTCCCAGTCTCACTTGCAATCTCAACGCACCCTGGGGGAGGGTTGGCACAGCAGCCCTGGAGACTGAATCCTCAGTCCCTGCTCACATCCTTCTTCAAGTAAGTTCTTTCTAATAGAAGGACACTGCAATGGTGTGTGGCCCTGTGCAAGAAACATGAAGAATAGTTACACTGAAGCTTGTTTCCATGAAGTTATTCACTAGTGCCAACTAGCATTATTTTTGCATCATTTTATCCTTTAGCAAAGCCATGCTGATACACACCTTTCTTTCTATTTTGTACATGGAAACTCTGAGGTTCAAAGGGGCTGAGAATTTTGGACCCAAACTCAAGCTTAATTTATTCTTTCTTGTCCATGAGTTGGCTCCAGGCAGAACCTGGATGACTGCTCTGAGACTGCCCCTTGCAAGGTTTCAAAAAGACCAAGGAGACTCCTTTTCTGATCGCTTCAGTGGATCAGATCTGGGCCTCTGATGAGACGAAGGAGAGGCTCACTATGGATTACTTAACCTTCAGGGAAAAGAAGTTCATGTTCACATCTTCATGAATTTCCTTGGTGTGCTTAGCTGGAAGAGACAGAGTCTCGAATTCACCAAACCGCGGAGTCCTGCTAAACCCTATGGCAAAGGTCTGGGAAGCCTTGGGCTGGGCCAGGCCTGCTGTTAGGTGTTTTACCCCCAAAGCTCATTTCATCTTCACCGTGAACCCAAGAGCTATGGTGCTACCCACATTGCCCTCTCGTGTACTATAGCTGCATCTCATGGAGTTAAATAATTTGCTTAAAGTCTTCTCAGCCAGAGAATAGCAGGCCAGGATGGCAAACCCATCTGACACCTGAGCCCTGTCTACTGGGATCAACCTGGTTATCCTGTCCCTGAATCCCGGGAAGACTTTCCAGGGAGCGCTTCTGTAACAATCGCTGTGATTTCAGCTTTGAAGGTGATTCAGAAAGTGATTAAAGAAAGTAGAGTCAAGTGGTACAGTTGTCCATATGCCCATTGATACGGTCCCACATGTGCTTAAGGGTTGTAGAGGAGCAGTGCATCCCAGTGACTGAAGTCGGATGACATCAGTGCTTTTGAAGGACTTGTGACGCAAAGCAGAAACAATGATGGCCCAGCATAGGTGTGAATCAAGCATGGTCATATGACTAACTAGGTACCACCACATCTGCATGCATGCACGTGCTTATGTATGTACACATCTATCTTCAAAATGTCATTGAATATTTAAATACTCCCACTCCTACTGCCATTTTTGTAAACGACCAAGTCATCTGTATGAAGAAATGCCTTTGAATTTCCCACTAGAGAGAAAATAGCTCTTGGCAATCTGTCATGTTTTATAATATTCCTCATTTTTCTCACAACTTGTGTAGCACAGAACATATTGTTCAACGTGAAGGATTTTGATTGCACAAGTTCTTTGTTTACAGCTTTTCTCTCCGAAGCAATAAATCATCAGCAATGTAAATAAGAGGGTTAGGTGGGTGCTCTTGTCGATTCAGTTGCCATGAGGCAGTCATGGGATGCTGAGCGCATTCAACCAGTGCTTTCAGGGTGGGAAATGGATTTCAGATATTTTATACTGATAAAAATATAGTTTAATAGTTTGGGCTATGAGGAGATAGCTCGACAGTCTAAGCACCTGCTTGACAACCACGAGGACCCAGGTTCAATCCCCAGTACCTCATGTTTTGCTAGCCCCAGAAGCCTAGGTGCACCATGTGGGTCACTGAGCCTGGGTGTGGTGGTGCACGCCTGTAATCCCAGCGTTGGGGAGGCTGAGACAGGAGGATCACTGTGAGTCTGAGCTGTGTAGTGAGAACCTGTACTGAAAAAATAAATAAATAGTTTAATGGTTTGGAAATGAATTTAGGAATATAAATTCTGGAATTTGGGGGCAACCAAGGGGGTCAGTATATCCAGGCCCAAGGACACCTCCTCAAGCCAAGAGGCGATGCTTACGATTCATAGTGTTCAGTGCTCATAGTGCTCAGGGCTTTTCTAATGTTGTAGATCTTGAGGTCACAGATCACGATGCACAGGTCCTGGGGAGGGGACTGCACTATACAAGGAAAGAGGCCTGACAGTGGGCTCCAATGCATTCGACTGTACTTTATCACTAAGTCAGCTGAGCCTCAGTATCAACATGAAATGTACAAAATCTTATTCCTTATGCTTGGTAGGATGTACATTGCATACAAAAAATTTAAAATGCAGCTTAAAGCACAGAAAACCCTCAATAAATTTATCTATTATTAGTTGAGTCTGTCTCCTCATCAACTTGGGTAACCCACTATGCTATATTAAGAATTAGTGGGGCCGGGCAGGATGGCTCAGTGGTCTAAAGCTCCTGCTTAGGAAAGCTTGGGCGGCTGCAGGGACCGCGGTTTGATCCCCAGCACCACATGCTGCACCAGCCCTACCCTCAGGGCAGGCTGAGCCGGCCATAAAAATAAGCAAATAAACAAACAAAAAAAGTTCTCAAGAAAAAAAAAAAGAATTAGCACCCATGTATATGTCTACACACTTAAGTTATTTACCCTGTAGTAGATATAAAGTATCATCAATGATCTGTTGAATGCTTTCCTCTTAATCATAAGCCACTTAGTCACTACATTAGCCAAATTTCTCTGTGCTGGTACACAATCCCCAATACCTACCACTTAAAGAAACAGATTATCAAATGGTAATTTGGTTCCTTGTTCCAGGGATTCAGTCCATGGTCCAGGGTGGAAAAGTGACATAAAAGAACCTGTACTGTAGCAGCCTATAACTCAATGGAGTCCTAAGGTTCTTGTTCAAGAAGTTTATGGGGCTGCAGAGGAAAGTGATCAATGATGTGCAGTGTGCCTAAGGAGAGTCACCCAGAGAGGAAACATTCTCTCAGGCTTTCACAGAGAGCAGATTGGTCAAGCAATGACCGTCACTCATCCCAGATGGCTGAAACTGACAAAAGTTCTGCAAACTGCTGCACATGATTTCAGGGTAAATCTTAAGGGGACCTGACTGACCTTGTCAGATACAAAAGTTACATTTTTTTGTAATGCAGGTCTTGCTTTATCTTGGTCTTAACCATCCAACAGAAAAGTCTAACCTTGAGGTATAAAAAGGAAAGCCATACTAATATGTTGAGTTGTAAAAGACACAAGTCAACAGCTCTTGATAATGCCAGATGAGCTGATAATCCACTACTGTTATGGACTGTTGGACTAAGTAAATGGCTACTTTCACTTTGTGCAATGAAAAGAAAGATCTGTACAAATGATGTTCAGATAAGAAATCATGTCAGCATCTTGTACTCTGACCAACTAAAATGAAAACAGCAATATGCAATGTATTAATTGTTGTATCTGGCCTTCTAACATATCATGAAACTGTCTTATTTTTATTGCTTTCACATTAATATTGATAAAAATAAAAATAAACAAATAAGTAAAAAATAAAATAACAGGTAAGACAAAAGAAAGAAAGGAAGGAAGGGCTGGCAGAGGAAGGCTCCTTGCCTCATAGCTAGGAGGCAGAGCAGGAGAAACATCTTCAGTGGCACCCACACTAACACATCTCTTTCAAGCAGGTCCCACCTCTTGATGGCGCTTTAGCCGTGAGCTCATTAATGGATCAGTCCACTGGTGAGTTTGGCCCTCTCATGATTCTAATACAGTGGGCCCCTAAATCTCAGCTGGCCTGACATGTGAACAACTTGGGTTATTACCTGAATTTTATTTTATTTTATTTTTTTTTTTGTGGGATCGGGGTTCAAACTCACAACCTTGCACTTGCCCAGAAGGCACTTGTACCTCGGAGCCATCTCCCCAGCTCCCTATTACCTGAATTTTAGTTTTGTTTATGTCCACAGTCTTGAGTTATCACCTGATTGCCAGTGTTTGTGCTTGCAGATGATCTCAGATACAGGCTTAACATCTGAAGAGTTCTCCAAAGAACATTATAACATGCTTTCCTGTATCATGCTCATTGAGAAATCCTAAGCCAATGTCTCTCCGGGGACACTAAGATCTGCCTGTGTACCAGGCAGATACATTGGCCCAGGATTTCTCAATTAACCTACACAAATTTTTTTTAGTGACTCTTATGGTTTATATCTAAAAATCTCTCCTCAAAGTCTCATGTGTTCAGAGGTGGGACTCAGAGGACACTGAGATCTGCCGGTATGCAGGAGAGAGACTCTGAAGTCTGTCTGGAGGGCCTTGTGCCTTCAGCTGACTACTTGATTTCCAACCAACCTTCAGAAATGAGTTGACAAGTCAAGGGTCTGCAGCACCTCTGAATACATGAGACTCTGAGAGAAGATTCTAGAAACGTTTGTGTTTCTGTTTCGTTCTGTTATTTTCTTTACAGCCCAGCTTCTCAATGGCAGAAAGATCGTGCTGCTCTTCTCTGGGCCTCCCACACCCCGCCCAGCAGGCAGCGCATGCTCAGCTGTGTGAGCAGATGTGCAGATGGCTGGGACAGAAGCAGTGAATGACTCTTTTGATCCCTCTGGACCAGATCCCACATCTCTTACCCCTGAAATGCATGACCATATCATAATAAAAGTCAAGGGGAGACTTGATTCCCTCTGTAGCACGAGCCATTTCCAAGAATAGTTTTATGTTGAAGGGTAACTGTTTTCAAAACTGGAAGTTGGATTGTGGAGCAATGTGAACACCCTCGATTAAAATAAATGTGTAGATTTTGAGGGAAATTTCTAGGGATAGCAGGTATTTGAAGTTTTGGGACAATGGAATTTGGAGGAAGTGGCCAGAGCATTTTATCATAAAAAGTAGAGTTGTTGCTGGGTGCAGTGATACGCAGCTATTGTCCCAGCTACTCAGGAGGTTGGGCAAGAAGATCTCTTGAGATGAGGGGTTTAAGGCCACCATGGACAATTTAGTGAGACTCATTTCATGAAAATTATATATGTAGTAAGGATGTCAGTATCCTCACCGTCTCCCCTCACAAAACAAGAATGTGATTTCCTCAATTGTCAGAAATCCAGCTTCTACCTCAGTCTGCAATTTCTCTAAATGTAGACCTGAAAGGAGAAAAGAAAGCACTCATACAACCCACACGCTGTCTGAAACGTCCTGCGTAGAATGTCACCGGATCACCACTCGGAGAGTTTTTACTCTTGGTTTTACACAACGCCGACGATGTGGATTTCTCAGCCCATTCCAGAAAGGGAGGAGGGCTTCAGGAAGCAACGTTACAGACAACGTGAGTCGATGTCAGCCCACCAGCAAAGAAGGGGGAAATATTTAAGACCAGATGGGAAGCATCGTGCAAGCGGGTTACTGTATCTTAGTAGCTTGCTCAGCGCAGGAGCAGACACACCCCAGGCCACTGACACCTTGTGGGCATCCACGTCTCAGTCTGGGGAGCTCCCTAAGCTCTCTGTGGGTGTTGGCGGGAGTCACAAGTGTGTTCCGTGGATGGCTTTAACGGGGAGTGAGGAATGTGATCCAGGTCAAGGGTGGCTGGGCACCTTGCGGGCAGCATTTCTCATCTTGCCTGCTGGGAAGGGGTGGGCATGGAGCAAATGCCTCCCAGAGCTGGGAGGAGGAGGCGATGCGCTATAGTAGTGAGCCCAGCAGGCAGCACACTTGATTATGAAAGACCCATCAACTCCACTGCCACAACTGGATCAATCCCTTGGAGCCCCTGCTGCTGAGGTAGGCGTTGACAGTGGCAGGGCTTGAGCACAATCACAGCTGATTTTGGACAGCTGAGCTAAACTGGACCCGTTGGAGTGCTCTCCTTAGAAGGCACAATAAGGCTTTCATTGGCTTTGGGTTCAAGAAGTATAAGGTCAGGTGGTCCTTTAGTTAGGCCAATGTTGTATGCTTCAGAGTTGTAGAGAAATCTGGCCCACAGTGAGATGCTGACCTGTTTGCTTAGATCCCTCCCCTCTCCCATTTCCAACTTAGTGTTTCAGCTCCAGGTTCTCAGGGGCCACAATGCAAGGGCTCTCATGCAGCTTAAAAAGACAGGAATAGGTACATGAGCAGAGGGGATTTGCACCTAGGACCAGTGCAGTGACTCATGGTGAGAAGCAGCTATATGGAAATAGTTGGAGGAGACTGGATGTTCTAATTGTGGCTGAGCCTACTGCATGCTTGGTCTCCACATTGCTACTGAAATGTTACTTTGGGGCTGCAAAGCTGAAACAAGTAGCTAGAGCAGACGTAGACCCTCAGCTGACAAAACGCCCTCTGGGCACCCCGCTCCCAGTACCACTCAACCTGGCAAGCACCCAAGCTGCTCCTGGATTTCCAAGTCAGACCCACCAGGCCCAATGGTCTCTGCACCGCTCCATTCTCCAAGGTGTATTTAAACAGCCCACTGACCTCATTGGGATCCAAAGCAGGAAAGGATAGAAGAAGCCTTTCTATCTGTGAAGCAATGTGCTTCCCACCTATGCAGTGGGGCCTTTCAATGGGAGCTCCTTGGGCCCTCCACGGAGGAGGCGTGCATAGACTCTAATGGCCTTATCCTGCAGGGAAGCGTGCAGAGACCAGCGGGCCTGTCCTTCCAAGGTGCCAAATGCATCTTTGTTCTCATTAATCTCTAAGCACAAGTTAGCATTCGCCTCCCTATGAACACAGGCAGCAGACTTCTTTAGCAGCTGTGGTCATGGGCTGGGCCACTGTCTCCAAGTGACAGATGCCTCAGGCTCTGACTCAGCCTTCTGATTAATGGAATACTAAGGATGCATGTGTGACCACATCACACAACTGTGACACATGAGTAATTACTCCGAAATGCAACTGATTCGGTTTTTTATGATAATTTTATGGAGTTTATCTTACTCATTTAAAACTCTTTTGAAAAGAAGGCTTCTACTTACCAAAAAGGCCCAGAAAGCACCCAGAAAGGGTGCTTCCCCTTGGACTCAGCTGAGGTAGACGGCAGTACTCCGAGGACCCAGCCCTTCTGCAGGGCCGCCTCACTTGCCTCACTCCCTGCCCTGCTCAGCGTATGGGGTCACTCACTGGGGTCTACACTGCAGGCTCCTCGCACACGCACAGCTCCTCACCCTTCTGTGCCAGGGCTGTACTCTGGGGTATTCCAAGCCTACTTCCTGGACGGCAGGCCCAGGGGTCATGACAAACCCACCCTCTGTCCTGTCACGCAGAGTTCAGAAATGCTCACAGCTCATCACGCAGCTACATGCCTCTTCAGGACAGGCAAGCCAAACCAACTTGATCTGGCTGGGTGTACTGCATGTGGTGCCAGTGACCTGCTGGAGAGGCAAGCTAACTGGCCAGTACCACCGCACTGGTGATCAAGGTCAACCTCACCTGTGACAGACCACACTAGTACCATGTCCCTTCATAGCATATGACAGCAGCTTTGCCTCTGTGGGTCTCCGGCCAGCTGAACCATGAGAAAAAAAACAACCCCATGCCTCACTGAGGGACCTTCTCCAAAATGCCTGGCCAGTGCTGCGCAATATTGTCCAGAAGCAGGGGAAATCTGAGAAGATGCAGTAGCCTGAGGAAGCATGGAGGTGTAGAACTAGATTTGCTGGGGTCTCCCGCAGAGGAGCCTGGGTGGCCGAAGTATATCCAGTGAGAACAAATGAAATCCTGAGAAAATCTGCAGCTCAGCACACAGGCGAGCTGCATGGCTGCCCCTGAAGTTGTGACAGGCACCGCTGCATAGGATGAAGAGGACAGAGAAGCCCACGTGGGGCCCAGCGGGACTGCTGCTATATCATGGATGCTGCTCCGTAAGTGGGAGGTTACATTAAAGCCTGTTGGCATTTTTTAAACATATCGTAGAAAGCAAACACTACAGCAATACAGAGATTATCACAAGGCATGAGGACAGCCGCGATCACTCATACCTTCCTGTAAGAGAAAGAAAATTTCAAAAAGATATTTTTCTTTAATTGCAGATGGAAAGGCTTTATTTTCATGTCACTGTGCTGATCAAGGTCCTGGGCACTTGACATATGGCAGGTTGGACTTTCAAGCTGCTATGGAGTCAAATAACGCTGGGCTTTTTAGTACAGAAAAGAACACAGGAATGCCAGCTAGGTGTAGGCACATGAAGTGAGCCCGGTTGTCAGGATGCTAAGACAGGGGGCTACCTATGAGCTCAGGGCTAGCCTGGACTGCACAAGGGAGTTCAAAGTCAGCCTGCACTGTGTAGGAAAATGTCTTTAAAATAAAAACAAAAAAGAAGGAAGGGAGGGAGGAAGAGAAGAAAGCAAAAGAGAAAGATGAAAGAAGAAAGAAGAAAAAAAGAAAGAAAAAGAGAAAGAAAGAAAGAAAGAAAGAAAGAAAGAAAGAAAGAAAGAAAGAAAGAAAGAAAGAAAGAGAAAGAGAAGAGGAACAAAAATGTCTGGTACATTTTCTAGAAATGGCAATATTTTGGGTATCCTGGATTAAATCAAATGTTACTAAAATTCTCTGTGTCTCTATGTTTAAATGCGCTACTAGAAATTTTAGCTGTGCAAGTGGCTAACAGCTGTATTCCTGGTGGACGCTGTGCTCCAGAACAAAGCATTCTAGCAATGGGGGCGTCACAGGCCTGGCATTCAGGGCAAGCAGCACCAAGCTTATAGACCCATCGCCCTGTCAACACAACCGTCCCTCAGATGGAGGAAAAAGACATAGGCAACTGCAAAGTTACAAATTTATTGGTCTGGAAATAAATACAAATATCTCATTAAGAAACTCCTCTGGAAAGGCTTCTACAATAGCTTCTGGTCCGCACCCAGCCACTCTCTCCCGGGTCCCCGATCTTGTGGGCACAAGGTCAGGGGCTGCCTCTAAGTTGGTGGCTGGCAGGCAAGCTGAATTACTGCCTCGTGGCCACCCACAGGGCACGCCTGCTACCAAGGCTAGGGTGCTGGGAACTGCCAAACCCCAGGGGCTGGTGCACAATGCTCGATTCACTCTGATCAAACTCGCTATAAGGAAATCCAAGGTTAGCCGAAGTGGAAGTCAGAAGGCAGTAGTATGGGAACTTGACAGCTGTGCACACATCTTTCGGGAGTGTCAGTGGTTTGGCCTGGTCAGCAGGTTAGAGGGGCAGGAAGGCAGCACAGGGAAAGGCGCCCCCACAGAACAGAGCTCCCAGCACTCACATGTTCTCAGCCCATGAGCCACATAAATTTCCATCCCTAATTAGAATAGAAAATTCTCTCTGAAGACCCCGTAATAGTCTTGGGTCAAAAACATTCAGGCATCAAGTTCAAAGTCAACCTCAGAAGTGAACAAGCAGACTGGATTTAATTCAATCATACAAGATTCTAGGGGAAAAAGGTGGGGCTCACTGACATCACGACACCTGATTTCCCAGAAGCCACTTCGCTATGTCTTCCACTTGCAGCCCCCTGGCCTGCTTCTGGGCACAGAGACTGCTCAGGCCTGGGATAGCGGGCTGGAATGTTTGTTTCCACTTCAAAGAAAGAAACCACAGACCTAATGACCTTCCCCAAGAACAGAGCTAACCACTTGCTTCAGGGTGTGGGGCAGGAGGTGCGGGCAGTGGAGGAAGCCCTTCGCAGAGCTAAAGCCTCACCAAAGCTGTCCCTGCGTACAGCCGGCAGGGCGCACTGCCTGATTCCATTGTGCATTGAAAGACGTCTGAAAAACCTGTGCTCTGGCACTCGGTTCATATACGCACCACGTTTAAAACCTGATTTGAAGAAAGTGAATTACATGGATGTGCTTTTGCAAATGCTTCTCACGTCCACTTAAATTCTACCTCTTCCTCCCCTCTTCTGGCTCCACACACCCACATGTCCCTGCTCTGGCGCTCCCTGGCCCAAGGTGGTGTCCCTTCCAGGAACCCAGTCAGCTGGGCGTCAGCCGGAGAGGAAACAGGAAGTAGGAGGCTGGCAAGACGCCGGCACATCGGGCACCCGGGCCAGGATGGGGAAGCATTCACTGCCCTGCCTTTCTTGTTGTGGGCAGTTTGGTGTCTCTGAGGGCAGGTGAGAGAGCGGCAACCAGCCACTGGCTAAAGAAAGCAGGACACTGAGCTGCTGCTGTCCTTTGGTCCCCTTGCCGCCTCACCCTCGTTCAACAAGGGGCCCTGGAAAGACCCAATCTGTCCTTGCCAGAGTTCACTCTCAAAATAAGCTTTGGATTAATACCAAGTTAGCGCAGGGTGGCAGGCCTGGGCAGGGAGGTTGGGAGGGGAGGCCACTACAGAGATCTGAGTCCAGGGCGGCGGGCACAGGCTGCCTAGCAGGACACCTCCATGGACTTGGGTCCAGTGCTGTTTCCACTGGCTCCCGAGTTGGGGGTGATATCCAGATGGGCTCCCTCGCTGGTGTGGGAGCGGCTGCGGGGGCCCTCGCTGGTGTGGGAGCGGCTGCGGGAGCCCTCACTGGTGTGGGAGCGGCTGCGGGAGCCCTCCTGGGAGGTAACACTGGAGCCAGAGGCTGTGCGGGACCTCATCAGGCGGGTCATGCTGGCAGAAGGCACTAGAAAAACAAAGGACAGGCTGGGTTAGGGCAGGAGATGGCTACAGGGGACAGACCACATGTGCCTGCCTGCCTGCCTGCCTGTCTTCCTTCCTTCCTTCCTTCCTTCCTTCAAGCCCACCTGGTGGAGTACCCTTCCTACCCCTCCTCAGCCCTGCAGCAATCCAGCCACAGGGTCCTGCTCCTGTCTACTCACAGGTGGACAGTGAGGACCAGATGGGCGAAGGACTTGGAGAGAGTGACCTTAGCCCAAACCCGGTGTGAGACTGAGTTCTACCACTGACTTCATCGGGATGTGGCACTAGGAGAGTGCCTCGCTGAGCCCCACAGCCCCATCTGTGAAATGGGGACCCCAGCACAGCCCTCACAGGAGAGCACCTACCTCCCCCACTGGCAGAGGTGAGTGGAGCAGGGCGGTGGTCTGAGCGCAGGGCAGGCCGGTAGACCCTTGCACCTCCCAGGTGAGAGATGAAGTCTGCACAGCAAGTATTCATTGGGGACCTCGCTTGTCTGTCTCCCTCAAAGAACGGTTAGCTTAACCACACTAGTGATCGTACAGACCATGGCTGGAGGTCTTCTCCAGGCCTTCAAGAGACCAGGGTGTGCATGGCTGATGACCAGCATGGCTAGCAATGCTCCCACCTCTGCTGCACTGCAATCTCCCAGGCCCGCCTGGAACCTCAGAAGGTGACCTGGACTCGAAATAGCAGCTGTACAGAGATAACAAGCTCAGGTGAGGCTGCTGCGGATCAGGCTACTTCCCAATCCCAGGGCTGGCGTCCTTTGTAAGAGAAGACAGAGACACAGACACAGGATGCGTGGCAGTGGGCCACCAATGGAGGCAGGGACTGAGCTAGGCAGTGCAAGGCCTGGGAGGCCGATGTGAGGTTGGCGTTTCCAGGAGAGGCCCAGAAGGGGCAGGGCCAGCGTCTCCCCACAGCCACAGCCCCGGGGGTGCAGCTGGCGCACGCCTCGAGGCCGCACTTTCCACCTCCTGCACTCTCTCAGACAATGAGTTCCTGTCATGTTGAGCCACCTTGTTTGTGACAGTTTGCCTCAGAAGTACAATAAGACTAAAATCCCATCCACCTGCAAGGGCTGCACTCGGTAGGTCATCAGCCACCAAAGCCGAGGACATGGACGAGTCCACGTGGTGACCACAGTCACATTTTCCCAGAGTCTTCACTTCTAGGTGTCAAATCTGGCTGCTCCTCCACACCGGGGCACAGAGCTATCGGGTGCTGCCAGGTGCATTTACAGGGTCACTCACACGCCGCCATCACAAGCAGGGAATGAATGGCACCTCTCTCCCTTTGGAGCACTGTCTCCGGGACCTAAGCGCTTCCCAGCATTTCTCTAAGACCTGCAGGGTGCTTTGCTGTGAGTGCTAGCAGCTGAGCTGGGGTGGGAGGCTGAGACAGGAGCAGAACAGGGGGAAATCAAAGCCTCGCCTTCGCTCACTTCACCCCCAGAATATGCTGTGGAAGCAGAAATCCAAATCCCTGTCAGATCCAAGACAAACGAGCCAGGACTCGCACCCTTCAAGGTAAACAGGGCCTGAGCCACGCTCTCTGGCTTCGACCGTTACCTGCCCCCTCCCCAAAGGGAAGCAGGCAGCCGTTCTGCTGTCAGAGGCTACCTGGGGACAGAGATACTGCCTAGCAGGGAAATCGCGCTCCCTCGCTTCTAGCCCTAGTAGAGGACAGCTGTGTCTGGAGCTGAGCTTGGAATTGTGCTGGCTGGGCAAACACATTTCTCTCTCTCTGTCTCTCTCTGTCTCTGTCTCTCTGTCTCTCTCTCTCTCTCTCTCTCTCTCTCTCTCTCTCAGAAGAAGAAGAAGAAGAAGAAGAAGAAGAAGAAGAAGAAGGAGGAGAAGGAGGAGGAGGAGGAGGAGGAGGAGGAGGAGGAGAAGAAGAAGAAGAAGAAGAAGAAGAAGAAGAAGAAGAAGAAGAAGAAGAAGAAGAAGAAGAAGAAGAAGAAGAAGTAAAGAGTTTAAGGAAAAAATGAGACTAGAAGTTCAAGGCCTTTATTCTAACTGTATGCATGGGCAAGAAGAACTGGGAGAGCCACATTAACAGGCCACCAGCCCTGGAAGGGCACCCTCTCAGCTAGGAGCCATACTGTTTCCTGCGTGTCCTACTCAGTGGTGGCTATGTGTAGGTGACTACCCAGAGGCTGAAAGCAGGGGTAGCAAGTTCTAGAATTAAGCGTGTGCCTGTACATGTGTTCAAGAATCTAAGGACTTAGCAGAGCCTGGCTCTATCTTGAGCCTAAGTAGTCGCTCACCCACTCACACAGAGCCTAGAGCTCCCACAGATACCCTCTCTCTGCTTGCCTAGTCTCTCCAAGTTGTAATCTTCTCATCCGTCAGCCGAGGTCAAGAATATCTTGTAGGGCTACTCTGCGGGTTAAATGTGAGGAAGGAGAGGACTTGTCAGTCATCCTCTCCCAGCATTCCCTTCACCAACTCCAATTTAACTGACAGGCTCTGCAGTAAGCACCGAACCCAAATTAAAGACATTCACGGCTTGCTACTGTCATCTGCTGAGTGCTTCCAGGGACAGCCTAAGGGGACTGCAGGCGGGAAGCGATTTCCGCTCAGCCAATCTTTGTGTATGCGGCACGATGACATTTCCATCAATGACTAAGTGTAGGACAGTGAAGCCGTAAGACCGTACTGCTTAGCACCATTCATAAGAGTTGGAACTTGGAAGCCACCCACGTGCCCATGAACTGAGGAATGGATAAAAAAGATGTGGTGTTTTTATATAATAGAGTCCTATGTAACCATCAAGAAGGATAAACTGGAGACTTTTATAGGTAAATGGAGGCAACTTGAGACCATACTTGCAAGTGAAATAAGCCAGACTCCTATCTGTTAACATCATATTGTCTCCTTGGTGTAAGAAACTGAAAGAGTAAATAAGTTGTGACATGTACAGTAGACACTGTGAAACAGGAAGAAATTATTCAAAAGGAAAAAGGAACTAGGACGGAGGAAAGGGGAAAGGATGGAAGTGAAAAGGATAAAAAATGCAACATATTTATATTAATAATGTCTCTTAATTCATTAAAAGGAAAATTTTTCCTAATCTTGACTGGAGAAATTTTTATGCCCGTATCTTATACTTTTATGCCCGAAGATAACAATATGCAACATCAGGCAGTGTTGGGCCACTGAGTTTGATTCCCAGGACCAAAATAATAAAGACACAAAAAGGCCAACGTATCCACTACTATTTTTCTCTTTTTTTTTTCCGGTATTGGGGATTGAACTCTGAACCTTGTACTTGACAGGCAGGCAGGCGCTTATGCTGTTGAGCTATACCCCCAGTCCTCTCCTATCACTTTGTTATGAAATTTTGTTTGACCTTTATTCCATAAAAAACAGATCTGACTGCTTAGTGTGCCTAGCGACTCTTGGCTGCCAAAGGTTTGCCTGGACACGGCACCACATTTACCTCACTAGGACACTGGCTACAGAGGTGTTTCTCAGTGCTTCCTATCACTTAGCCAGCCATGACGGCAATATTTCTGTCTCTGTCTTATTCACTGTCCAGAACCTGGAAATCTGCCAGTGCGACACAGAATTCTCACCCAGACCCCCACAGGAGCATGGCATTGCTTCCTGCTCCTCCCCACACCGGCTGGAAGACCCCGTACTCACTGTATCCCATGCCCTGCACGAAGTACTTGAAGGCCTCAGCGAGCTTGGCTGGCTGTGACGGAGGGGAGAGAAAGAAAGCATGGTCAGCACAGGAGGCCCGGGTTGCCCAAGGCCACCTCAGCAGGGGCTGTGTCACCTTCATGGGGAGCTCTGCCTGGGACGAACAAAGGCCGTGCACTGACCAGGGAAGACAGAAGCCAAGGCGGTGCTGTGGCTGGGTCCAGCCGTCCTCCCCAGCCTCGCACCAGAAGTGGGGCTCTTCCAGAGGTGGCTGATCCTACTGTATGCAATGCTAGGACTGAGGGTGTGGTTACCAAGCCGGCCCACTGATTCTTCTGGCACTACCCTAACCGCAGCAGTCTAGACACAGTGTAAAAGGGGCAGAAAGATGAGGCTAAGGTCCCCTGTCGCTTTTCTACCTTCTTCCTGCCATCAGCTATTTTCCTCTAAACCACCCTGCCCTGGAGCCAGCCGATTGCAGATGTCAACCTCTACAAGCTGGAGCCCATTTAACTTTTGGCATCAGGTATTTTTGAGAAAAGTGACTAAGGCAGGCAAAATCTGGGCTTCTTGTAAAACGAGCATTAGCATTGGCCAGGGACAAAGAGTTGAAAGTCACTTTATAGCTGTAGGTACTGGGATAAGCCACATGGCCATCTGAACTGTTTCCTGCCTGTGACACAGGGCAGTGTTACACTAACTGCTGAATGCTTCTGGGGGCCACGCTGGACACAGCACTGCTCCCTACATCTACAGAGCCACAGCAGCTTCTTGAGCTGCTCAGCCTGGCATGGGCGCCACCGCAAAGCATCACTGCATCTCCTCCAGCCAAGCATGGTGTGCAGTGGACGCTACTGTGTGTGCCCGGCACAGCAGACAGCTGGAGAGGAAAGTGACCCACCCAAGGGCCTCAGCTAGCAAGGGATGCTCCCTGCAGAATGGCTGCAGGGCCCCCAGACCCCGAACCCATGCGCTCAAGGTAATTCACCACCAGCCTCAACCCAAGGATGGATGGAAGGAAAGGAGGGAGGGAGGGAGGGGGTGGGGAGGGGGATGGAGGCAGGGGATGAAAAGAAGGAAGGAGGAAGGAAAGAATGAGGCTGTGCACAAATAGATGGCTAAAACTAGAACAGGATTAATAGGCTAAAGAAAGAGGAACAATGGGCAAGAAAAGGAAAAGGAGGAAAAGACAAAGAACTCGTGGCTGGATGCTTGGGTGGACAGACAGGTTGGATTAATTCACTGGCTGCTTTCATCGAAATAAGGGCGGGATATCGAGACCACCCTCAGTCTGATCGCTTCCTGTGCAACGATCAGTTTGACCTGAACTCGGAAGAAACGCTCCGGCACATCTGCAGTCTTCCAGCAAATGCAGAGCTCGCGCCTGCTGCCCTGGGTCTCCTGCTCCTACAGTGGGAGGTCACCGGCAGAAGCCTCTGTCTGGACATCCTCACCGACTCCTGCCACTAATTTATAAAGCCAATGATGCTGGGCTATGCAAATATTGCCCTCAGGGACACATGTGACTATGGAAACAGTGACAAGTGGGGCATGTCAGGGCTTCAGAGGGAAGGGACAGAACTGAGACAGGCTTGAGCATGGGGCTCACCGACCCAGGGGGGCTTCCTCGGGTGGCCCTGGACCAACTCTCTCCTATTCTACTTTCAGTGCCTCCTTCTGTGACAATGAGATCAACTGCCTCTGAGAATGACTGCTAGGGCTGGACCACGGTCTGTGCACACACTCCTGCTGGGAGGGCGCAAGGAGCGAGCAGCAGCAGCCCAGGAGTGGGGCCTCGCCCGCCGGCCTCCTGGACGCCTGGGCCCACACGCGCCTGCCACGGCCTGGGAAACATCCTCAACCGCAACTAGAGATCTGCTCTAGTTTCAAGCAGGGGAAGGAAACAATAAGGGGGGACTGGGTGTGCAGGCAAAGGATGACTGATATTTCATGGGGCATTCTGCTTCAAGACCGTGTTCCAGGGGCCAGCAAGATAACTCAGCAGTCTAAAGCACCTGCTTGGGCAAGCTTAGCCAACCTCAGGGACCGTGGTTCGATCCCTGGCACCACAGGCTGTGCCAGCCCCACTCCCAGGGCAGGCTGAGCCGGCCATAATATAAATAAATAAGTGGGAAGAAGATAAAGGAATAAAGAAAAGGTCCATCCGATTGGTGGATGGGGTTGTTTATGGGAGGCAGCGGAAAGGTGAATTACGATAGAACAACAAACACGCTACATCCCTGACATGGTTCTGCATGCATGGCACATGCAGACACACACACACACACACACACACACACACACACACACGTGCTGAAGCCAAGCACCCACTCTACCAGGGGTTTCTTTCTGGGGCTCAAGGGTGCATTGGTGGGGAAGCACGTTCTGTACCTCATCAAGTGCCCACAAACCACCCTCTGATGGCACAGGGAGGTGGTGAGGGGTGAGTCAGGACAGAGGGACACCTGGGGCACCTGCCGGGGAGCGATGCCAGGTGGAGCTCACCTGAGAGATCTGTGGGAGGCCACCGCAATCCGCCATCTAGGGAAGAGGAGAGCAGGTCAGTGAGTGCACAGGCCCTGTGACAGGCGGACTGGGGGTGGGGCGCACCGCACCCGCCTAGCAAGGGTGCTGTTGAGCATCTTGGCGTCAGACTGTCTCCTCAGCAACCTCTCCTCATGGCTTTCTGCAGTGCCTGCCCAGTGTGGGGCCCTACAGACCACTTCATGCTCTCCCCCAAGAGCACGGAAGGCAGAAACTGGGCCCTACAGAGCCCGAGCAACTTGCAAGGCTGTGGCCAGAATCTGTCTGACCTGCAAAGGCTGTACGTAGAAAGTCCCATTTGGTTGTTCTGTTTGGAAATCTCTCAAGAGGAAATCGGTGGATTGGAGGGTTCCAGCCTGGTTGGGCTTCTGACTGGGTATCTCTGGTCAATTCTGGGACTTTTAAAGTTTTTATTAAATCACAAAACTAAACGCATTGGCATGTAGCTGGAGTGCAGGCATGTATGTGTTTATCCTGAGGGGGTTGGGGAGCATTGGTAGGGCAGGGAGCTGGAAAGATGTGGGGTGGGAGGCCTTGGCCGAAGGTGAGGGTGCACCCACCCTGCCCCCAGGGTGTTCAAGGCCGTCTCCTTGGACCAGCCACAGGGATGCGGTCAGGCGGGGCAGCCCTCAGCTGTGAGGATCCAAGCAAAGCTCTAGGCATGAATGCAACTCAGCAGGGCTGGGTGCTGCCCTGGTAGGATTCAGGGAGACCTAGGCTGAAGCTGGCCCCGCTGCTAGGCAAGTGCCAAGCCAGCTGCCTGGCCGAGGCCACCCGCCCTTGGCCACCTGAGGCCACCCCCCTTGGCCACCTGAGGCCACCCACCCTTGGCCACTTGAGGCCACCCACCCTTGGCCACCTGAGGCCACCTGCCCTCTGCTGTGGGCTGCATTGTGTCCCCCTACCAGGACCAGCACAGCTCCTACTCCAGGGACCCTGAAGGAGGCCTGCTCTGGAAATAAAGCGGAGCTTCACAGGTATAGTCAAGATAGAGTCCTGGGTTAGTGTGAGCCCGCAGCATGATCAGTGGCTTCTATAACCCAAAAGAGTGGCACACACCTGAAATCCCAGCACTCTGGGAGGCTGAGGCAGGAGGGCTGCAAGTGGCAGCCCAGCCCAAATGTGCTATGTTAGTGAGACCTTCTTTCAAAATTTAAAAAAAAATAATTGAAGGGCTGGGGATGTAGTTCAGTGTGAAGGCCTTGGGTTCAATCCCCAGCACTTTGAGGGACTCCCATAGCAAAGTCCCACAGACTTAGTGGCCTCGGCAACAGATAGCACTCCTCTTGGAGGCTGGAAGGCCAAAAGCTTGGTGCTGGCTGTCCCAGCTCTGGTCACAGAAGCCACTGAGTGCTGTGGTCCCTGCCTGGCACTTGCTCTAGGAGATAGTAGGCGTCGTGAAGTGGGCATGCTGCCTGCAGCTTGGAAGGCAGCTATGCTTACCACTGTACCACCAATACAAGCTCTGCCCACAGCTTGGAGACACAGAGCCCCTGCCAAGCACTCCCAGTGCCAGTCCGGCCCTCCTGAGCCCTATGCCACCTGCCTATAAGTTCCTGGGCCCTACAGTGGGGGTCACACTTCTCTGCAACCTGGAGCCCCAGCCAGCATCTCTGCAGGGCTTGCACACAGACAGAACCCTTTACACCCTCCAGCCCCGCCCACCCGTGTACCTTGAGCAACGTGGTCTTCGTGGGGTCCAGTTTCGAGTTGCACTCCACCTGGGCAGGGCAAAGCTCAGTTAGTGCCACTCTTTGTCCTGCTCTGCACCAGCACCGGAAACCTCAAGTTCTCCATGGCACAGAAGAAAGAACCTGGGCTCCTGGGCTAGGCAGAGGAGGCTTCAGCTCCCACAACTGCTGTGGCTGCTATGTGGCCTTGGGCGACTCACTGAACTCCTCTGGACCTCAGTTCCTCTGTGTATTAAGTGAGGATGAAACCTCTCTCTGAAGGTTGCTATAAACACTAGCTGGAAGGAGGAGGGTGCTCCAGAGGGCCCTGCTAAATGAATGGCCAGCCTTATTTTCCCTGCTGCTGTCAGACACTGCACAAGTTTAAGAACCACTGTTCCTTACAGTAAATCACCCCACTGAGGTGGGCTATGTCTCCGCTCTGCAGTGGCCCTCTTAAAAGTAGCATCCAGCATCAGCTTATCTGTAAGTCGCCTGTGATGCTTCACACCCCTAAAGTACAGCTGTCGCCTCCATGGGCAGGAGCAGTGTCTCTCCCTCGATGTGTCCTATGATTATCCCCAGTGAGTCATCCAGGAAACTATTGGTTCCTTAAGACGCAGCAGGTCTTTACTACGTGACATCTACCAAATCTACTCTGTCGCCCAATCTGGGGCTCTGATCGCAGGACCTTAGGCCACCTATCTCCTCAAGTGTGGGGAGGCCAGAAAAGCAGAGTCCTCTCTCTCTGCCTCTGCTGTACACAGTTAGGGACTAGAGGGGACAGGGGTGAGCCACAGAGCTCCACCTCCCAGCTGCTGTTCTCTCTGACAGCCACCTGGTTGCCAAACCATCTGGAAAGATGCACCTGGCCCTGGAAGGGGCAGTGACTCCTAGCCAGGCAGGTGCTGAGCACGGCCCGGGGTGGGGTAGGCTGCCCAGTGGCCAGGAGAGAGGCAGGCAGCTGGGATTGGCCAGGCCAGTGCAGCATTTAAACAGGACGTATCACCTGCACAGACGGGCAACACGGCCTCATCCTCTGCCTTCACTTACCACAGTGTCCACGGCGGGAGAGTTGTCCCCAACCACCAATAGCGAAGGGCACCTAGAGGATAAGAAGGCACCAAGGGGCTCACTCGGAGGCTCCCACCCCTGCCAGGCCAGCCCAGGACCCCAGAACAGCTACCCTGGCTCCTTAGGCCCCTCTCCCTTCCCTTCCTCATCTGCTTTGCTCTGGGGATGAACACGGTGGTAATCACTAACCCCTTAGTCCAAATTTGAGCCAGACAACTTCTAGGCCTGATGATTTTTTTAAAGGACCCTCTCCCCTCTGAGAAGTGTGAGCAGGACTTCGCCAGTAGTCAAGACAGAGACAAGAATGGCATGAACCCCCAAAGGAAGCCTGGCCTGCCAAACTCACAAGGGGCAGACAATACGGTATGCTCAGGGGCCACACGAGACACAGTCCCTGCTGGTCATGCTCAGCTGTCACGGGAGCAACTGCCTTTTCCTCCGAGGGCAGCCAGGCCTGGGCTTTGTGCAATGAAGCCTAGCACAGCTCTAGGCACAGCGGAGCTGAGGAGAGGGTCAGCCTCCCCCCACACCTCCCAGATATAGGACTCCAGCGAGGCAAAGGTGCAGCCTGCGCAGGGTGTGGGATGCCCAGGCCAACAGACCGTGCAGCCCAGGCAGCAGCCAGCCGGTCGTCAGGGCCCGTGGTGCCCCAGCTCTGGCTGCACTCAGCAGGCTACAGACTGCGGAGCAAGGGGAACCCAGGCACTCACTGCAGTGTCACGGCGTGGGCTCCAGGCATGGGCCGCTCGATCTCCAGGTCCCGGCGGCTGTGGGAGACATCACCGGCATCAGCAAACGCTGCCTGACGCAGCCTCTTCACCCACGGAGGACCCTAGAGGTCTACCGCTGGCCATAGTGTCGAGCCACCCACATCCACGCTGCCCGCCAGCTCTCACGGCTCCCAGGATGCCACAGAAGGCCCCGCCCCCCCGTGCCCGTGCAAGTACGAGGGGACAGCAAGACTCATGCACTTCTGGCAGAACCTGCTCCATTCCATCTCAAAAGGGTTGTTGTTACTGTGATTTTATTGCAGGGACACAAATCGTCCTTTGCTGCACAGGGTGCTTTTCTCCCTGGCATTTGCGCGTCACCCTCCCATACCGTGTGACCAGTGGGCCTCCTTCACAGTCCCCTTGGGGCTTCCACTCTGGACCAGAGTCCACCCTCACGGCCACCCTCCACCCCCAGGCTCCACACAGCAGCTAACGATCTCCCACCCACTCCGACCGGAGCTGGCTCCAGCCACAGCACAGGCCCCAGGATCTCCCTGGACAGTGCAGGGCTCAGTTTGGACCGCCCTGTCTACACGCCTGCATCACCCACTCTGTGGCTGCCAACAGGACACCCTTTGCATACAGACTGCAGCCAGAC
The DNA here is from genome assembly GCA_004027025.1 of Myocastor coypus. Lineage (NCBI taxonomy): Eukaryota > Metazoa > Chordata > Mammalia > Rodentia > Myocastoridae > Myocastor > Myocastor coypus. Next base: position 16,186 of record PVJA010020237.1, on the reverse strand, counting down.
ACGCGGGATTCAAATCAGGCTCCACTAATGTATGACCTCGGGGTAGGCCACTAGACCTCTCTGGCCTTTGTTTCAGTAGGAAATGACCACAGCAGCAGCAGCACCTCCTCCCAGTGAACTGCTCTGTACCCTTCGTCAGGAGAGGCAGGGATTGGGGCTCAGGGTTGCTGCTGGACTCCTGGACCCCTGAGCACCCTTACTTCCCAGCCCCTGGCCTCCCTCCTACTCTGGATAAGCAGTCGGGAATTAATGAGCTTCAGAGTTGGCTTCTGCAGCAAGAGCCTCAGTGGAGATGGCTGTGCAGAGATGCCGCAGGCCATGAGAGGAAATGGCCATCGGACTCTGCCGAGCACCAGCGTGCTGGGTGACACCACAGTACTGCCCTGGGAGCCGGAGCATCCCTGCGGCCATGCCTTGCCCTTCTGGGGAGTGTGACAGATTCCTCCCAGGCAGAGCCCCCCACCAGAGGGAGCCCTCCCACCTTCCGGGGCTGCACGGCTCTGCTTACTGTAGCTGTCCCTTGGGGTCCCCACAAGTATGTGCACCCGCCCACCACCCACTCGTGGGGCCTAATGATGGCCACTCCTGTCTAGTCCTTTGGTCACAAAGCACCAGGAGTCGCTGACACACAGATAGCTTTGCTGGGCACCTGTCCAACGAGCCTGCTGCTCAGGCCCAGAGCCTGTGCCTCCTGCAGGTGACACCATCCCCGCCTGCCCCCCGTGCAGTCCCTGACCAGGAGTACCTGTTGTAAGCGTTGATGAACAGGTGCAGGTTGCCGGGGTTCATGTCGTTGAGGATGTGCTGGCGGTAGGTGTGCACCACCTCCACGTTGTTCTGTATCTCCTCCTGCAGAGACACAGGGCGCCCGTCACCGCAGCAGACCCTGGGTGCTCCTGGGCCTCCACCTCCAGCTTGCCGGGTATGGAGTGAAGACAGTCACAGAGCATGAGGAAGGTGTGCGGATGGCCCTGTGGCAGTGCCCAAGGCAGCCTGGCACCTGCCAGCCAGAGTGAGGCAGGAAGAAGCCCCCCCCACCCGGGGCACGGCTCTGGCTCTTGGGCTCAGGGAGTGTCACAGCCCCTCTGCCACCCCTCTTGTGGGCTGATCTTGTGACCTCGCTGGGCCGTGGGTCCCTCACACACAGAGGACATTCTTAGGATTTAAAGGGGCTCTGCACACCAAAGTCCTCTGCACACAGCCCAGATCAGATATGAACGTCAGCAATGCATATTTAATGGAGAAAGCTGGAGTCTTTCCTGCTCGAAAAGCCAAAACCAAATCAGGCAACAACAGGAAGCCGTTAGACAGTAGAGATCTCAGTTCCCACAGAGCCTCCCCCAGCACCCTTGCAGAGGTCGATCTCAGCCAGCCGCTCTCTGGGGGCCTTTGGGAATGTGGTCTGAGTGTGCTTTGTCTCTCCTCTGTGCCGTGGTGGGTGCACAAAGACCTGATGGGACAAGCGACGAGCAGAGCAGGGCTTAGAGGTGGCAAGGAGCCAGTGTCGAGTGTGAGCTGGGCCCACACAGGCCACGGCCACTGAAGCACAAGGAGGGCAACTTATTATTAAGAAAAAGTCTGGGAAAGCTAGTCTGAGAAGTTGTCCTGGGGTCTCTAACCAGGACCTAGAAAACTAGGGGCACCAGGGGCTCCCACTGCCTGCCCACCCCATCTCCAAGAATGTGGGGTGCCATCAGCTCAGATTTTCAAGGCAACAGGCTCTTTTGCAAATCTCTCTGCCCCAGATGATTGGGTGGGGGGGCAGAGAAAGTGGCCGGCACACGGTGTGAGTCCTGGCCCTGCTGCCCACGATGGTGCTGTGGTTAGCACAACTGACTAAAGTGCAGCCCGTGTCAGAGCCAGGTGAGGACCGAGGCAGGGAGGCAGCCTCTTGCAGCAGCCACCAGCACGGGCACCAGCAACTGACTTGGCACAATTCCCCATCACCCTCTTCCCTGTGGCAGGACCTCACCCAGGTCACTCAGCCTGCCTTGGCCTCATTTCCTTATGCAAAGTGGGGGTGAGAACAGTACTTATTGCATGGGTCCCAGAGCCAAGCAGGCTCTGTGAGAACTGCACTCGGCATGTAGCTGGCCCCCGCAGGAGCTCGCTGCAGCCATATCTGCGACACCCGCAAGGGAGAACATCCGGGGACCCAGGAATGGGGAACAAGGAACGCTGAGACACAGCAGGCCCTGAGCGCTGCTTGGCTCTGAAAGGGAATGCACTGTGACTGACAAGGGCGCCGAGGGGCTCAGAATGACGATGCCACGGGGCTGGAGAGATAGCTCAGGGGTCTAAGCGCATGCTTAGCAAGCACACGGACTCGAGCTCAATCCCTGGCACTACATGCCTGTCATCTCAGCACTGCGGAGGCTGCAACAGAGGATCACTACAAGTCTGAACTGTGTAGCGAGATCCCGTATCAAATAAATTAATTAATTTTTAAAAATGATGATGCTGAATGGGAGAAGCCAGACCCCAAACAGTGAATACACTGTCCAATACCTTGCATCCCAGCAGGATTGCACAGTGCCCTGTGGCAGCAGAGAGAAGAGCAGGCGGTGACCAGCAAGCACAGTGGGGAGCGGGGAGCGCAAGGAAGCTTTTGGGGTGTTGGCGGTGTCCGCTGTCTTGATTTTAGCGATGTGTCTACCGTTATATCCCTAGATCTAATTATGTTAAAATTCTGGAGGGTAATGGACTGCAGCAGGAGGACCTAAGCTCAAGGGGGAGGCAGAATGGACGACTTGCTAAGCCGTCACCACAGCACAGGCGTCAGCACAGGACCCCATGACTGTGTCTTCGTCATCTCGCCCCATTCACAAGGCTCCCTGCTGCACACCATGGTTAAGCGCGTGGTCTGAACAGGCCCGTGCCAGGCCACTCACCTTCCCGAAGAGGTGTGACATCACCATATCTGGCAGGGCCTGGGTCCATCCAGAGATCTGTAAGGAAGACAGATAGCCAGTGCATCAGAAACCAGGACCTACCACCACGAGTCCAGCTCAGCCATCACCACTGCCCGGGGACAAAGTAGCACTCTGTACTCAGGCTTTCAGCTGGAGCTTGCATCTGGAATGTCCCAAAGGGGCCTCCGTGGTAAAGCCTAGGTTCCAAACTTGACCCTTTTGGGAGGCAGTGGACCCCTTAAGAGATGAGGCCCAGTGAGATGTCTTCAGCCTATGGGGGTTCTGCAAGGGGACTGTGGGACCCTGGTCTCTTCTTCTCTGTCTGCACTGAGCTGTCCAGCTATAGGTGAGCAGCTGTGGCCCACTGAACACTCCTACCACCGTGAGCTCCCCCACCACAGGCCCAGAGCACACAGCCAACCATGTGTGGACAAGATCCTGCAAGTGTGAGTCGGGATAACCCTGTCCTCGCTGCAGGGTGATGAGCTCGTGTATGGGCTGCAGAGATGGGAAGCCGAGGATCTGCGCTGCCTCAACAAGATCTCATTGCTGCCTCCTGCCTCCAGCCCCACAGAGCCTGCACGCAGGCAGGCCGGCCTGGGTCTCCAACTCAGTCTCCAGGCTCAGAAGCCCTGACCAGGAGGAGCATAGAACCTGAGGCCTGCACCTGACCCATAGGTGTCCTTCTCCACAGCTGCACTGGAGAATAAGAACATGGCACAGAGTGAACCCAGCAGGCCTTGGGCTCTACTGCATCCAAGGCCAGTGTCCCCAGCCCTCCAGGCCTGGCTCAGAACAGATGCTCAGGGACGTCACCGGGGCTGGGCTCCTGAAGGTCATGTGGCAGGAGGGCAGAGCTCCCAAGTTCTGGGGAGGCGCAGAGGAGGGAGGAGCGCATCAGAGCACCTACAGCAGGGATGGCTGGGGTGGGCGGTGCCCTGAGCCCTCCTCCCTCACAGGCATTTCACATGGGAGAGAACGCATTCCCAAGGAGACACTGGCTGCCCCAGCCTGAAGGGCTTCGCCTCATTTCCATTGGAATGATGCCTGCTCCCTTGGCAAACACTGGGGCCTTGATGGGGGAAAAATTAAAATAGGAATAATAATCATTTATAAAGATAAACGAGAAGCCCCAGGAGCTCAGCGGGGCAGGGCCCTTTCCAGCAGCTAGGCAGTTCGCTCTGCTGCCTGTCTCAGATCCGGGAACAGTGGCCCAGAGCCACTGACAGTCAGGTCCACAGACCTTGCAGTCCAAGCAATGAGTGTCCAGTGAAGCTTGGCCTCCCACCTTTGTGTGACCCTGGGCAGCTTCCTTAGACTCAGTTTCCTCCTCTGTAACTAGGCTGGAAAAAGCCCTACCTCCTGCGCTGACTGTGCAGAAGAGGGTGAAAAGAAATGCTGCCTGGAGCTAGGGTAGCGGGGCGGGGGGGGGGGCAACTCCCAGATGTGGGAGCTAGTTGCCATGGCAACTAGCATCATCGTCAGCACTGAAAACCAACTCAGTTTTCATCAGTACTGTGAGGATTCCTGAGAGACTTCTGTCCTATTCATCAGCACTGCAAGACGAGCCCAGCATACCACAGGTGCCCGGCACACACTCAGGAGTCTGAGTGGTGCTTGGGAGGCTGGCTCACGAACCCGCGTCCCCGTGACATCGGTAGCGCAGACAGAAAAACTGCACAGAAATATTCTGAGCGGCCTCTGGTGGAGCATAGGAAAGATGATTTCCCTGCTGGGCTGAGAAGCAGGAGCAAAGGAGGAAGGGGCCGAGGGGAGCCCAAGGCTGCTCCAGTCCAAGGCTGTGCGCCCACCTGTCCTGAGACCCCCCCCCGTGCATGGGGTCCCTGCCCTCCTTACCTTGGAAGCAGCCCAGTCCATCCAGCCTTCTGCACAAGGATTCACGTTGATGAGGACAAGGCCTTCCACCATCTCAGGGTTGTTCAGCTGTGGTTGGAGACACAAGGTCAGACAGGCGACCAACCGACCGACTGACCGACCGACCGACCGACAGACAGACAGACGCACAGACACACAGACAGACATCAGAAACCTGGGAGCTGTCCTAGGGAAGCTTGAGAGGAGAATGGGAAAGGGCCAGGGTGGGGCCACAGTGGGCCACCACGCTCAAGGTCATGGAGACCACCAAGCCTCACTGTGAAACACTGCGCTTCCGGATACTCAAAACTGAATAGCTCCTCAGCAGAATGAAGAGGCCTGGGAGGAGCGCACCTGGACGCCTGCTGGGACACGCCCTGCCACCCTGCTGGGCCTCGGCTGTCCCCCTCATCGCTGCATAATCAGATGGGTGCCCTCATGCTCTACGCTGCTTTGTAACTCCCAGGAAACACGTCGATCCTGAGGCCACAGCTGCAGCCTTTCACTCATCTGCTCTGAGCTGACTGAGATGCCGGCCACAGTGTGCCCTCCGCGTCTCTAACCTGCAGCAGAGCACAGACCTGATGGATGCCTCAGAGCCCTGCAAGCTGAATACGGTTCTGGCACTCAGAATGAAGTATGGGACAAACCAAAGGACCGGGAGCCTCTGGCTGGGGCCCACTGGGAGAACAGCCAGGACGGTGTCATGGACAACGCAGGTTTCTCAGTTGAGTTTTGATCAGTTAGGGTTCAAGACCGTAAGACCCAGCGGCGCCAAAGCCGTTGCCCTAACTGCCGTGAGCCAGGCCGGGACAGAGACTGCATCCGATACTATGTTTCAGTGAGGGAGAAGGCGAAAGTGTGCGCATGCATGCATAAGGACACACGCATGGCTTCTCGATGCTTTTTCAGATCTATAAATACAGTTTTGAGGAACTCACAGCGAAGCGGGTGAGGATGTAGGCGCCAGCTCCCGTACCCATGCCAATGACACTTTTCAGCCTAGAAAGGAATTGAGAACTTATGTCACGTGGGAGGGGAGACACTGCAACTCCCGCCTTGTTTGGTCCTGCTCCTCACGTAGGTGGTGATAAGCAAGGCTGAGGGAAGCCTGAAGCTGCTCATGCCCTGGACAACCCTGGGGAGCACGGGGCCCTGAGCCTCAGCACGGACCAGAGAGGCTGGCCCTCGGGGGGCTCATCCTTCTCAGTCCCTTGCCCTGTTGCCAGGCAACCTAATTCTTGCCATTTACATCGAGGCACACTGAGGTCTCGCTTCTTCCCACTCCCAGGCTTCATTATTTTTTTATTATTATTTATGTTATGACCAGCTCAGCCTGCCCTGGGGGTGCGGCTGGCTCAGCATGTGGTGCTGCGGGTTGAACGGAGGTCCCTGTGGTTGCCTAAGCTTGCCTACATAGGCTCTTTAGACCACTGAGCTATCTCGCCGCACCCCCACTCCCCAATTAGGTCTTAGAATGAAACCAACTGGACCAGAACCACGAGGCATTATCTGCTCAGTGGAAAAGGCTCAATGGGACTGCAGCAGGAGGACTGCAAATTGGAGCCCAGCGTGGGCAGCTTAGTGAAGCTGCAGGATGCTTTCTCACAATAAAAAATAAAAATGGGCTGAGGATATAGTTCAGTGCAAAGGCCTAGGTTTCAATCCAGGCCTGAGGAGAGGAGCTAAGATACTGGCAGCTCTGTTCCAGAACATTCCATGTGGAGACAAGGGTACAAGGAACAAGATAAAGATGGGGTAGGGGCAGCTGCCAACACAGGACACGGCCCCCTCTAGAGGAAAGGCTAAAGCAGGGTAGGGGACAGGGGGCACAGTGCAGCCATCTCCCACCTGCTGCCAGGGGCCAGGCCAGGAGGCAGAGAGCCCAGAAGCCACCTGCCTCACTTACCCAAACTGGCGAAGGACTCCAGGAAGCATCTCAGCCAGCTGATCCATGGAGGGATACATGTACCTGGGAGGGCCCAGAAAAGCAGCCAGTGAGAGGTGGGTCCCTACCAATGTGGCCGAAGCAGGCCAGGATGCCCTGCGGCTGACCCCCCAGCCTGGCCCCTCTACACTGCGCTGCACACCCACAGCACACAGCAGCAAGAGCTCACCCTGCCCATCTGCCACACAAGGCCACCCCCACCCCATCCCAATCCCCTGCTCCGTTTTACAAAGTGACTTCGGATGCACCACTGCCCCTACTGCAGGCCCCATGAAGAAGCCTCCGGCAGGAATTCAAAGCCCAGTCATCTCACAGTGACTCAGAGGCTGCTACGGCTCCCAGCATCACCGAGGCTGAGAACAGGTCATGCATCTCTGCAAGGCCCCTGTGGGTGGTGCCAGTCTTCTCTCTGGCAGAGCCAGGATAGGGATGGGGACGGCAGGACCACTAGCCAGTGGTCCTCGGGGGGCCTGGGAGTCCCTTAAGACTGACTCCAGCCCTAGATGCCTTTCATAATATGACTTCAGGGAGAGGAAGCAGAACCCTGACTGCATCAGCACAGAAACCACAGGCCCTGCACAGCAGGTTCTTAAAGAGGGAACCAAGTGGCCCTGCAGACGTGGCTCAGATCAGGAGCTGGCTGGCAAGTCATGAGTGAATGTGACAGTGACAGAGCCTAGCAAGTGACATCAGGGGGCCGAAAGGGGAGGTGGTTCTGCTCAAGACATCACGAAAGGCTTCCAGGGAAAGTCATGCTGTGGGGTGTGCAGAGGAGGCCCCAGAAGGAGCCAAGAAGAGTTGGATGCTGCGACTCTACCAAGCTGAAGAGAACCTGAGGAGGAAGGGACCACAGCGTCAGGCTCCTCCAAAGTGGCTAGGGCTCAGTGTACAGCCAGCAGCTCCCAAGTGTGGCGCTGGGGAGCCACCACCTCAGGGGCTCTGTCCTCCCCAGCCCCAGGGCCAGCTGCATGGTAAGGAAGGACTCAGTCCTTAGGCAAGGGGCAGACTGCAGAGCCTGGGGCAGGGCCAGGGCTCCCGACCCCTGCTCTGCGCACTCAGCCTCAGGATTGAGGAGGTCACCCTCCCAAGGCCTGGAAGCCCTTGAGCCTGACTCCCAGGCATAGCAAGCCAAGCTCCTGTCAACACTGGCTCATGCCACTGCACCCCGGGTTACCTGGCCACCCTAGAGGAAGGAGCCTGCATCGTGGTCTGCAGAAAAGTAAGTTACAGTTTCTGCAGGTAGAGCCCAGGCAGGAGGAACTAAGAGCCTCTGATCTATTTAGCCTTGCAAACATTTGGCCCCAGCTAGGGCTCTTACTGATGGACTTTCAGGGCTTATCTTCTGGTTAACAAGTAACCATATCTGCTTTAATACGCCCAGTATCTCTGGTTCTGGGGCTGAGTGTCCCTCCCTTTCTTCACTGATAAATGTTAATAATTAACAGTAATTCTTTTTTTTTTTTTTTCTTGTTTCAGAACCTTTGTTTGTTTATTCACTCATTTTTATGGCCGGCTCAGCCCACCCCGAGGGCAGGGCTGGCGCAGCATGTGGTGCCCGGATCGAACCGAGGTCCCTGAAACCGCCCAAGCTTTCCCAAGCAGGTGCCTTAGACCACTGAGCCATCCTGCCGGGCCCCAAAATAAACACAGGGAAGTACCCTTCTATTGATTATTACTTTTTTCTTATTTCAGAACCCTTATTTGTTTATTCACTCATTTTCATGGTTGGCTCAGCCTGTCCTGAAGGCAGGGCTGGCGCAGCATGTGGTGCCAGGGATGGAACCGGGGTCCCTGAAGCCACCCAAGCTTCCCCAAGCAGGGGCTTTAGACCACTGAGCCATCCCACCAGGCCAAGAGTAATTCTTAAAAATACATAAACAAGGATAGTTAGCTGTAAAAGACCCAAGGGCCCTTCTGGAAGCTTGTACACCCAGACACAGCCCGCCTGGCCTGTGCACTGCAATATGTGGGCACGCAAGGGGGTGCCCTGAGGTCTGTGTCCCGAGGCAACGCTGCTGGGGTCAGTAAGCTGCCCTCACTGCAACTGTGCGTGCAACGTGGAAGTGCCACACCATCCACGCAGAAGGCCAGGGAGTAAAACACCCAAGAACAAGGCAGCCCCATGTTCCAAAGGGCCATGGAGCTTGGAGTCAGCAGCAGATGGAAGCAAAAGCCCAGCCCCCCTCTTCCAGCCGCGTGTCCCTGAGCTAGGGGGCGAACCCCTCCTGTCTCAGCTGCTTCAGCACAACACCGGCTATCAAGTGCATGACGGTGACAGTGACAGACACAAATGCTGGAGCCTGGCCTGTAGTAAGTGCAATTGTGGTATTACCTCCCACCCGCTCTTTCTTCTAAATGTCCAAGGCTTTTCATCGCAAAGGCCCACTCTCCTATGGCTCCTGCTCAGATGGAATGCACCTGCCATAAAGCCATGCTCACCAGCAAGGAGCGGAGCCTAACGAGCGCGGTTTCCGAGGAGAGGTGAGCAAGAGGTCCTGGAGGGGGCTGCGCAGCAGTGCCTGCACTCGGTGCCAGAGAACCAGAGCTGTGTCCTTCGGCATGGTGAAGACGCTCCATTATACCACCCAGTAAACTGTATATTTTATCCTGATTAAGAAAATCTGTCTAAAGTGAGTGTGATGCCTCGCCGTCCCATCTCCCCTGGCATGCCTCCTGAAGCACAAGGACTTGGATGCTCTTACCCTGCTGGGAAGGAGGGAGCACCATCCTGCTGTCCAGGGGCATCCACATGGCACACGGCAAAGTGCTGCGTGATCTCCTGCATGTCCTCGGAGTTGAAGAGGGGGTTGTAGCAGGTTTTGTCTGGACAGCAGGCCGGGAGAAGGTGAGAAAGAAGTCAGGTGAGGGAACAGAGGGTGCCCGGGGGCTGTGTGGCCACACACTCTGTTTCTGCACTGGTGACAGGGTGCGGGACACGCCCAGTCTAGCTACTGCCCAGTCCCAGCCATGGGTACATGTGATGAGCTGCTCTGGCTCCTCTCTAGGTCCCCGAGGCTGTCAGCTCTGGGGTACTGGCCAAGGCACGGAAAGTTTTCAAGCAAAGAGGAGCATGGTAGTTAAAGCATGAGCCACCTAGGGCGTTCCAGACGAATCTGCCACCCGCAGAGGGCCCGAGGCCGCAATGGCCAGTTGCCGGTCACCAAACGTGTTCCTCCCAGATCGCTCGTAACTAGTGGCAGTCACATGGCTGGGCTTTGACCAACAGGACGAGATGTCACTATGTCACCAACACATCTGCAGCCAGTCTCTACGTTTCTCTTTTCTCCCACCAACCTTTCAAACACAGAGGAGCAACAGAAGGCCCTGAGGCTCCAGGACGTGGCAGGAGTACTGGAGTCCCTGAGCCGCTACCCTGACCATGTGCCACTCAGTCGTCACTGAAGTTACGCAGTGAGGAAAAGCATGGCTTGTGTTAGACCGGAGGGGCCCTGCAGGCTTTCAACCCAGCGTTTAGTCTGCTGCCGCTCACAGGGGGCCTTCCTGAAGCAGTCCAGAGGAGCCCCTTCTCATGCTCGATCCAGCTCCTCAGTGCCCAGCAGCACAGGACAAAGTCTGGACAGTAACGAGCATGAGACTCAGTGCGCAACAGACACGAGGGACAGACAGGCAAGATGCAAGATTTAAAAACTGGGAATGAAAGGGAAGTGGCTTCTGGTCACTGACATCATCCTAGGTCAAGGCATTGATAAGCGTGGGAAAAGTATAAATAAGGCAGGTCATCGCACCAAATCCCGTAGGCCTGCAGCCCGCAGTTCTCAAGGTCCTACCCAAATGCCTCCGGATTCGCCACAGGATGACTCCCCTGCCCTCTGAGTGGCTTTGGAAGTAGGTAGATCTGTTCCAGCCCCCTTGAAAAAGCCAAGACACTCGGGACTAAGGACTCGGTGTCTAAACATCTACAGAGCATTATGTATGGCAGCCCCAACATGGAGACAAGCCAAGGGCCCATGGCTGCAGAGCGGGTGAACGAGAGTGGTGCACCCTGCGATGGCACAGTCCTGGGCAGCAGGGCCTGGGGGAGCCACCAGGGCCCAGGAGGGCGGGAGGCTGAAGAGCTGTGAGAGGAGCCACCCAGAAGAGCCCACTCATGCTCCGATCCCATTCGTGGAAGGTTCCACAGCAGACAAACCCACAGAAGATGCGTGGAAGAACCAGGGCCTGGGGAGCACAGAACACTGGAGGTGACACACAAGGGACAGGATTTCACCATGTGTGGCAGAAATATTCTAAAATTGCCTCTTTTGGTGGATCCACAACTCTGTGATGACGCTAGACACCCAACGTGGCTCATCTCTGGCTTCTCCAGGCCACAGTCAGGAATCCACCAGGACAGTTCTGTGAGGTCCCAAAGGGACCGGCCCTATCCAGCTGACTTTTCCCTCTGCCTCTGGTCCCAGAGCTCCGGAGAACTTACGGTTCATGCCGATGTCGTGGTATGTGAGGATGACGGGCCGGTTTCCCTTGGGGGTCCCACACAGGGTGATGTGCAAGGAGCCGTGTAAGGTCTCGATGTCCTGCTCCTGGAGAAAGACAGCACACGGAGGCCTGTTGAGCGGCTGCATGTGCTTTGAGGGTGCTCCTAGTACACATGCAGCCTGGAGCTCTGGGCAGCAGGCCTCCTGGAGGGAGGAGAAGGAGGAGGCCAGGAGGCAGGAGGAGGCAGGAAGAGACCAGAGCGCACAGCACCATGGGCACGAACCTACAGCAGCAGTGTGGCCCTGTTATGGTTTGTGTCTAGTTGTCCCCCCAAAGCCTCATGCAGTCATGCTGAGGGGACTTCTAGAGTTTGAGACTAACTCACAATCCACTGGGATTGTGGGTCTTAGCACTGCTGGGATTCTGGGTTTTATTACTGCTGGGATCATGGGTGTGTCTGCCTTCCTCAGCCCAAGGGGAAAGCCTGAATGCAATTTAAGGGAGAAAGACTTCCTCTCTCTCACCATTGTTGCTGCTGCTCCTCCTATTTGCTCTTTGCCGCTGCCATGAACTGCTGCCCTCCGCCCTGTGCCACTCTGCCTTGGAGCCAGCCAAGTATGGACTGAAACCTCCAGTAACCGTGAGCTAAATAAACCTTTGCTTCTTTCATTGTGGGTGTTGGGTATCTGTCTCAGCAACTAGAGAAGAGAAACTGAGACAGGCCCCAAGACCCTGTGAAAAACACTGTTTCCTCTTCACAAAGCAGAGCCCTTGAGAGGGGAACAGAAGTGGAGAATCAGCCACCTCCTCACACCACCTGACCCACAGCCCTGTGATGACAGCTGACGGTTCAGGGTGCCCGGAGCGCACTTCCTGTTCCAAGAAGAGCCTTCGCTTCCTGCTGGAAATCCATCCCTCGCCTTGCCTCTCAGCGGGAGTGGGGGCAAGTGGCTGTGGCTCATATGCCACAGGCCCCAGCTAGTTCTTGTGCCTCCCAACCTCACTTCTCACCACTGGGGACAGAAGGCGCTTGACCCGGCAAGGCTGGGACCCGTAGCTGGACAGCAACAGCCACATTGTCGCTAGGCGGCAAGAGCCTGTCCAAAGAAAGCCCAGCCAACCCAACCCGGAAGACAAAAAACAGAGAGAGGAGATGTTGGGCATGGCTTCTACCACCCAAGATGTTCAGGCTACCTCTTCCCACCCATGCATACCATCTGGGTTGACTAAAGGCACTGCCCAATAACGCTGCATTCCTCCTCCCCTCCATTCCCTTCTCAGAGGACAGGTGGCTCCTCCCCAGCTCAAGGACAATTTCCCAGCCTACATCGCCACGTGGGCTCACCTGCCCCAACTGGCTGGTCCAGAAGCCCTCAGGGCTCTCCAAACAGCTTCCATCTTTCTCTCACCCTAAAAGCACGCAGTCGCCATCTTGGTTCTAGCTACCTCAACTCATTCCTGGGCCCAATTTCCCCTCACCGTTGTCACCCAAACTGTCCAAGATGGCGACCGTCATGGACTTTTCCCAACCAGCCACCTTCTCCCCAACCTGGGACCTCCCTGCCTTGGGTTCCTGATCCTCAGTTATCCAGAAGCTCCTGTAGACCCCAGTCACAGTCTGCCTGGACGGAGCCCACGTGCGAGAGCAGTGACCTCCCTCCACCATGCCACCTCTGCACAGGATACACAGAGTCTTCCTGGAGCCACTGCTCTTCAGCCCCTTCACCCAGCTAAGAGCCCTGAAACCTGTGACTCTCTCTCTGGCTCAGTTATCGTCAGAGCCACACAGGCAGGTGACAGAGGGGTGCTCCCAGGAAGCTGCCATCAGCATTCCTCACACAGTGGGTGACCGAAAATGTCAACCCAGACTCACACCCCCAGGGGCCACTCCATGAGGGTTACTCTTGAGAGCAGAGGGAGTGTGGGAGTGGAACTGTGAACACACTAGTGCCAGGAACCAAGAAGCCACCTCACATGAGAAGGGACAGGAGACCAGCCAGAGGGGGCCTGTGGGCTTATGCTGGTCATCCCATCTGTAAGCTGGGCACACAGCCTGGTGCCTGTCTACCTCCCAGCAGTGCTGCAGACCTCTGGTACACAGTAGACAGCTGCACCAGGACTCCTAGACAGCTATCTCTGGTCAGGCAGAGTGACAGGCCACACCTCACTGTCACACAGAGACATAGGACCTAGGTTGGAGGTCAGGTCCCGCCTCTGTTGTTACTTCCTACCTCTGACACATGGCCCAGGTCTATTTCATTCAGCAAACATTTATTAGGCACCTACCATATACTGGGCTCTTGAATTCCTCAGAGAGATGTGTGGATAAAAACTGACAAGCCAGCGGGCAGTGGTAGAAGTCCCTTTACAGGGCAGGCTCTCTGGATTCGCCCTAGTGGGGGCTGGCAGGAAGGCCAAAGGAGGCTCTCAAATCCTGCAAACCAGTGAGAGTCTGATCCAAGAATAGAAAAACACATCCACATATAGCATCCTGTTTCAGCAAGAGCCACCACTCCCTATGCTGGGCAAGGATTGTGGGGGTCCGGGGCCTAACCCAGAAACCCCAGAAGCACACAGAGTAAGGGCCATGCTGCACCTTCATGGAGTGAGAGAACTTGGGCCCACAGAATATGTCCAAAACGATGATGTTGACACATAGGCACAGCTTGGAGAAAACCCTCGCTCTGAACACAGGGACACCAAAGCAAGTCTCCCGTAGATCAGAGCTAGCCATTTCCTGCCCTCCTGCCCTCTGAAGCCAACATCGCTCCCCTGGTCCTAACAAGCTCTGGAAAAATCCACAGCCGACTTCATCAATGACCAGGCCCGGCCCCCATGGGGCCACTGGTCATCTGCTGAGCCCTGGAGCTACAATGGCCCATTGTGGGGTCACAATCTTTATTGTCTGACCCACATGGCTCCCTCTAAAAATAGGCCAAGCCAGGCAGTGTCCCCTCTGCCCACACGTTCAGGTTCAAGGGCGCGCTCCAACCCCCACGCCTGCAGGTCCCAGCCTCTGAGCTGGAGAGAGCAGCTCCTCCAGCCCCTGAGGGGCAGGATTACTGTGTGAATCTGAACAGATTCCAGAAAAGAAGAGATGCTCAGCAACATGACCCAGAGGTGGCAGAGGGTGGTCACCCAGCCTGCCTGCACCTAGGCTCTCTGAAGGGCCCCGCAGTGGGATCAGTCTGGCCTCTTTCACCCATCTCTTTGGCTACCTTACAACACAGAACTTTTAATTCGAATGGCCCAACCCCCAACCACAAGGAAGGCCATCTTGGTGTCTGATCACTGCCCAAGCACTGAGGATTGCTGGCAAAGCCTCGGACATGCAGGGCCTTGGACGTGTGACCTCCCAGAACAGCACCCTCGCCACCACACACACTGGACAGCCTCCGGTTCACCCCAAGCAGCTGTTCCCTGTGCCGTCTCCCAGGCCTGGCTCCCTCTCGGCACACAGGAGTCCTCCCCTCCATCTGTACCTGGCCCTGCCCTGATGTTCAGCCTGAGCAGATCTCTGCATTTGCCATGCCCAGCCTTCCCCGGGCACAGGCCCAGTGTCAGGAGACAGAAGTGAGGCTGTGGTGGCCCACGATGCAGGCTGCCCCTCATCATGAGGGGGCTGAGGTGAGGGACAAGGTGTGCTGAGCACCCACCCAGCCCAGCAGGGTACCTGACACACAGCCGCAGGGACGTGCACAGGCCAAGAAACCCGGTGACCTCCCTTGGCCACCAGCAGATGTGGTAGAACCAAGATTACAGTCCTGCCTTGTGGGGTTCTGTGCCCTTGGGCCGAGGTCTGTGCACCTCCTATCTGCTCTCTGAGCTCCAAACCCACCAGCCTGCATTACAAAGAGGGGGCAAAGCAAATGCGCCTGTGAGCACATGTGTACACATACACACACACACACACACACACACACACACACACACACACATGCACGCACACCACTACACCAGCTCCTGTGCTCTTTCTCTCCATTGGCCAATTTCAGGAAGACTGTCTGAGAATGAATGGAGAATTAACACACACAAACACATACCACTGTGTTCTCTGCATCCCTAGGGAACATTCTGTCCTGTCCCATAGGGATGAATCACCCAGTGTCCTGGGAGAAAGGACTTGCCCCACATTCACAAACACGGGGCACCAGAAACTAAATGTCACTGCCACCTGGTGCTCTGTGCACCCCCGTGCCTGACAGGGCATGGTTTCCTGTATCCAGGTTGCTCAGGAGGTTCTCCCCACCCCAGCCTCTTCACCACCCAAAACCTTCTGCTCAGCCCCATCACAGCTCAGAAGCAGCCTGCAGAAGACCTTCATGGGCATCTCATCCAGCCATGGGGGTGCAAAAGATGAAGACCCAAAAAGAAAGGCCACTGGTTCTTCTCTATACCCTGTTCTGGAAGAGTCTAGAAGCTTCTCTCTCTGGGTGTAGTGTGATGGCCGTGATGGTGGTGGCAGGAATTGTATCAGCCAGCCCATTCCCAGCCCTGCCCAGGGCGTCTTCTCATTGACTACACAATGGCCCCTTTGGGTAATGCTCCTCTATATTCTACAGATGAGGAAACAGATGGAGAGGGTTAGTAACTTGCCCAACTTCACACAGCGGAATGTCAGAGCTCGGTGTGAAGCAATGGTGGATCTGGCCATCTCACACCGTAGATGGCGTAGCACAGCAGGACGGGGCTGAAGGAGCCTTGCTATCTGAGCTACACCGTGCTTCCCTAACGGCAGATGCAGCAGGTCAGGGCCCCACGTTTATGCAGAGATCAGTCCATCTCCCCAGCAGTTCCCAGAGCTGCTAACCACGCAGCCTCTGGGGTCGCCTCGGCACCAGAACAGAGCCCAGCTCCTGCTCCTCCTGCCCTGCTGATGCGTGCCTTAGCCCCAAGCTGCAGGCACGCGGGGGTGGGAGTGTCAGAAGCACCTGGGACGCAGCGAAGGCATCCCTGTGTGCCGGCCCAGCCTGCAGCACGACGCACCTGCAGCACGACGTACCTGCAGCACGAC